>JAWNOB010000017.1:5690000-5787500 GCA_035046265.1 Drosophila bunnanda | reverse complement strand
TCTTTGTGTAATTTGTTACAATGATATTTTTTATAAGGGTTATATATATTATCTTAAGGAGAATATTATCTTAAGCAGCGAATTAGATACCAGACTCCGCAAGAAGCAGTCGTGGCCGAGTGGTTAAGGCGTCTGACTCGAAATCAGATTCCCTCTGGGAGCGTAGGTTCGAATCCTACCGGCTGCGGTTAAGGAATCTATTTTTTTGTCCGCCTACTAATACTAACTTTTAAATAAATTTTCAATCCAACTTAAGTTCGATGAAATATTAAAGTTTTTAAATCGTACACTGGCGGTTTTGTTCCTCGAGCTGCCTCGGCGGTTTCCCAATTAGGAGACAACAAGTTTATTCAGCCATCACATTCAGCCATAGAGCGAACAAACACCCACACATACAGATATGTATAACTAGGACTGGCCAGGACCTTTACCAACATCATATCCTGTTTAATTACAATTTTCCTGTGGTCGCGTAGCGTTAAACCAACCAACAGACCGCGTCCCCTCTCCTTTTCTCTCTCTCTCTGTCTCTGGCTTGGGTTTTTTCCAATTCAATTATTATCGATGGAAATGGGTGGAAAATCGTGGTAGGGGGTATAGGTACTGTTACCATATAGTAGTAGTTTGTGTGATACAAAAAAAAAAGGCGAAAAAAATGCTAGTAAATGCCCACGACATTGGTGCATGTGAGCAGCAGCAGGAGCAGCATATTGTTGGTGGGGCACCATCTCTCACACTATTTTCCAGGGGGGGTACAGATGGTATATATACACCATATGGAGTTCGATATCAGATTGGATGTACTGTCAGCGTTTTTCAGGGGATTTTAGCTTTAAAGAGACATATTTTCAACTGGAAAATACGCTTAATTATAAAATTAAATGAAAAAAAAGTGACCAGCTGTTAAGAAAGTAACAGAGTGTCCTGTTAATTGCTTTATTTAAATAAGCTGGTCACTCTTTTTCATAACTTTTTGAAATTTCTGCTTTTATAAGACTTCTTTTAAGGCTTTTTGATTTGTATAATACTAACTAACTAACTAACTAAAGAGTATTTATTATCTTATATCACCTTATATCTATCACACGCGGCACATAAGCAACCCCCTTGCAGCGGCCAAGGGTTAAGGGTTGGGTGGATGGACTGGGACTTGGACTTGGACGCGGATGCGGATGCGGATGCGGACGCATGCAAATCGCAGGCGGGCACATGGGCGTCACCGTTCGGTCATCGCTGTAGCTGCGTTTTTTTGCAGAGCTGCATTCGCGCTGCGATTGGTTGTGGCCATATCGCCTCATATCGATGAGCCACGGCTAAGCCATACACCCTACCACCCCCCCTCACTTTACACACACACACACACAAGAGCAGCAGGACCACAAGGACCAAGCACCAGGGACCGAGGACCGAGGACCAAGGACCAAGGACCAACGGACACCGGCATTCATCAAGCGCTGTGGGCCTTTGTTATTCCCGTGCGTTGCATCCGCCGAACACAAAATGGGGTTGCAGTTTGCAACCAAAAAACGGCAGAAAACCACCCAGGACACCCCAATCAGATGCGAGCCAGGACAATGCTGATAGGCCCAAGGATTGGCGGACCAGGCCAAAGCAATTAAGCCCATGTAAAGGGAAAAACCAATGCCAAAACTGTACAGAAGATGAAAAGGATATCTAAGGATATTTACACCTAAAACCCTCTTTTTATTTAATTACCTAAAGAAATATAGGTAAGCTGATGCCTCTTTACATTTCCCCTGATGTCCCTTTTAAATTCAAAATTAAAGTGAAACAGTTACAGTTACAGTTATGACCCTTGACCCATCCTTAACCCCTTTTGTTGCCGCCGCCGCCAGACATCAGACATGCAAAAATTCCAAATCCAAAAAAGAGCAAATCCCCACACGTAGGCACACGTTCATTGCCGGAATTTAATTTTGATAAAGGTACAAAATATTGACGATACATCAGAGAAGGTAAGTAAAAAAAAAACAAGGTGGTATAAGGGATAAAGGGAGGCTGCCCTGGGGGCCAGCAAAAAACCAACTACTAAAGGAGCCGATGAGCCTTGTTAACCTTAAACAGACGAAGCAGAGATACTCTACAATATACAAAAAAGTATTATATTTCCTAGGAAAGAAAATTAGAGAAAACTCTAAGAAATGGGATAAACTCTCTGCTAATTATTTCCACAAAGGTAATAACATTTTTCGGTTAATAAAATAATAAATCAATTGCTCATAAACTCTAATTATTAATAAGAAATCTCAGTGAAAGGATTATTGAGAGTAACAAAAGATCAGGCTCAGGGCTAGCATATTTTTTTATGAAATAAACCCCACCACCTACGGCCCTTATTTTCCTCATTTTCCCCCCGCACATTTTTTCCATTTACCCGAAACAGGAACAAAGCGACTTTTTTACGTTAACAAAATTTTCGCAGAAGTTTTCCTCTCGCTTGTTTTTCCCCCGCATGTGTGTGTGTGTGTGTGTGTTATCCTCAATATTTTCGAGGAGGAGCCGCAGCACCGCATATAGCAGTCAAAAAAAAAACATATATATATATAGATATATATATATATAGGAGAGGAGGAAACGCAAATACGGGAATACATAAAACGAGGCACAAGCCTGTGGACTATGGTCCGCATTCGCGTTTTGCTCCTGCTCCTGCTCCTGGTCCTGCTCCTGCTCCTGCTCCTGGTTCTGCCGCTCTTCCTGGTACTCCTGCCATTTCCCTATGTGAGTAATCGGCTGTCCATGTACATATATCCGTAAATGTCAGACGACATCACGCTCCACTGGACAACACACACTGGCGACTGATGGAGGCGCCTCCTGACGCTGACCAGGCGGCAGACCTTCAGTCAAGTCCCCCCAACGCCTCCTACTACCTGCTACTCCCTCCTTGGATGCCACCACCTCCAGTGACCACCTGCCCGCAAAATATTGGCGCAAACATTAACTGCGAAGGAGTGAGGCAATTCTGCACTCAGAGAAAATCTTTTCCATAGTAAATAATAAGCCAGTTACTAATGCTGGATTTATAGTATTTAATAAATAATTAAAAATGTATTTTATAGTCATTATATATTTAATTTAAATGTATATTTAATAGTAGTAAACAATAAGCCAAAAAAAGCTTATTTCTAATGCTTGATTTATAGTATTTAATATTAATTATTTAAAAATTTATTTTATAGTCATTATATATTCCATTTAAATGTGTATTAATTAGTAGTAAACAATAAGCCAAAAAAAGCCTGTTACTTATGCTTGATTTATAGTATTAAATAATTATGTAAAAATGTATTTTATAGTCATATATATTTATTTATTTAATTTAAATATATATTCAATATTTAAATATTTATTTAATATAGAAATTGGTTTAAAGTTTAACCTTTCTGAACAAGAGAGTAAACAACCTAAGGCATCTTTCTCACAATCCTCCTTCTATCTTCCCAAGGATCATATAAACCTCTTAAAAAATACGTAAAATTACTTTTAAAAATATAAAACCTGGCTAAATAACTACAAACAATAATCTAACTATATAAAACCCATTTTATACATCATTTTTCTAAGTGCCTGTACAGTTTGAATTATTTGAAACAATATCCTTTAAAAAAATGCAATACAATTTCAAACGATGATGACAAAAAATCAGAGCAGGCTGAAGAGATACAAGGACAGGGTGGGGGGTGTGGAAGCGGTACCTGGGCCAGACAGGTGTTTGTCAGGTGCTCGGAATGGGCCGAGACTGCGGCTCTTATCAGACTCAAAAAAAGAATAAAAAATAAACAAAATAAAATATGAACAAGCAAAAAACGAGCCGAAATAAGAATGTGCTAAAGAAAAAGTGTACGTGTGTGTGTGGGAGGGACGTTGTAATAACAGGAGCAATAGCCAAACAAAGGCTTTTTGGCCAAGTCATTGACCCAAGCCCACACCGGAAATGGCCAAAGGTGGCGGAAGTTGGCGGTGACTTTAAAGAGCTGTTCGATACGCTGGTTATTATGTGTGGCAGCGGAAGTCCTTCAGCTCCTGCAGCTCCTCTCGAAAGATAAGCTCAACTCTCTGCATATATACATATGTATATATCAAAATTTATAGACAATATCCTGGGCATATAATTCAATAGTTTCCTCTCAAAAAACTAAGCTTGAATCCAAAAAAAAAGTACCACAACTCCTTTGAAGTTTAAGAGTTGACCGCAGGGAGTTGCCCGCTCCTCGCCTCTCCCCTCCCCCCTGGTCAATCCTAATGGGCCACCATTTGTCTTGGCCAAAAAATGCCGTCTCTCCGGCAGCTGTGTGTGTCTGTGGGTCGCTTGACAAACGACAAGCAATCCCAATCTGGCCAAGAAAGTTACAAGTTTTCGCAGTGAAATGGCTCAATCAATTAGGCAGAGCTGTCATAATGCCTCCGAAGGATCCAGGAAGTTAGGGAATTTCCTTGGAAATTTTCCCCCCTCCCCCCTCCCGCGCTGCATGTTGCCACAGCATCAATAAAAAGGCAAAGAATGGGGAACTCGGCAAAGATGCGTGCCCCTTGCAACACAACTGCCTCGTATCTTTCGCGATGAAATTTATGCTTAATTAAAAGCGACACAAGGCGTCACAAGCAACGCACAACGCGCGTCCGTCCAGATAAAGCGGGTTAAGGTGGGTCCACAAGGGGTTAAGGGGGAAATCGGATTCGGAATCGGCGGAGTCTTGGGTTCGAGTTCGAGTTCGGCAAACTGGCGCGCAATTAATGCGATTTTGAAACGCACAGATCGCTGCGAGAAGAGGAGCTATGCTACACAGGAAGAAAAAGGGAGTGAAAGGGGAATTTATTTAAATTTGAATTTCATTTTTATCAAAATATGTTATTAAGAACAAACTGCCAACAATGTTAAGTCTAATTTTAGCCCAGAAGTTTGCAATTTGTTATATTCAGGGCTAAGTTTATAAGCTCTAAGATGCGTAAAGCACTTAGGTTTGCAAGAAAAAAAAGAAATAAGCAAAAACTATATAGGATCAAAGTATTTAGTTAAAGAACAGCATAAGATGCATAACGCTCATACACATAAATACCCTTTATTGCTAGATATAAGCTAAAACTATATCGGATCAAAGTTGAACTTAAAAATTCGCCTTTTTTATATGTTTATGATTAGGTATAAAAGCTATAAGATGCTTAACGCGCTTAGACAGTTACACCATTATTCCCTGTTCAGAAAAAATAACCCTATTTCTTTACAGAAATAATAAAACTGTATTAAATTAAAGTTTATGTAAGAAATTCGAACTTCTATATGTTAAAAAGGTAGACACAACATTAAGCTACCTTTCACGTTTCTATCTTTTGTTTTATTGATTTCATTTTAAGCTCATTTTTCGCTCAGTGCATGGCCAAGGAGCCTGGCTTGGCTGACTGGTCCCACTAATTCAATTAAAGACGCAGCCCGACAGGAGACAAGACACGGCAGAAGACACAGCGGCGGCGCAGCGCTCACGCATGTTGAGTGGCACGATGGATAAACGTCTTCTGGAGATTCAGCCACGGGCACAGCCTTACAGCCAGAGCCTCAGGCACCTTCAGAGCCACCTTCGAGCCACCTTCAGAGCCACCAGGCCACATCCAAAATGAGAGAAAGGCCTCACGTTTGTTTTCGCTGGAGGTTCTCCCACTGCCACCACTCGACGGTTTGCACTCATTAGTCTCCCACAACGTGAATTAAGATAATCTGGCTTGGGCTTTGGACCTCGTCTTGGACTTGGTCCTGGTCCTGGTCTTACTCCAAACCTGCCTCGGAAAATGGAACTGCTGCCTGAGCGCTTGTTGTGCAAATGAATTGTTGCTGATTTCGTTTGAACGATTAGCGCCAGCTTCCTTGCTCTTCGATCTGTCTTGGCCAGATTCGGATTCGCTTTCGGTCGGGATGCAAATGGAAATGGCCAAGAATGGAGTGGAGCAGAGCAGAGCAGGCTGGCCTGCTTAGCAATTAGACTAATTGCATGGCCCCAGCCCCCAGTCACCACCAGTCACCAGTAACTATATGTGGAACTATATATATTTGCCTGTGGTTTTTACACAGACAAAAAATCACTTAGAGTGATCACTTGACAGAGGTTTAGATTCGAAGCCTTTTAGACTTGTGTTTTTTAAGTAAATATATATATTATAAGTATATATTTCAATTGTAAATATATGTAATATTTAATTGTTTTAATTGAGAAGGAGTTAAGACATCATGAAAGTCAAGAAAATGAGTTTAAGCATAAAATAACTCTGCCAAGTTGCTTATTTAGTAACTTATTTCCCCTTTAACTAACTAAAGCTTAGTTTCCCAACTAATATGGTTTATTACACCAGTTCTAGTTCGTCCATTTATATCGTTTATTTTCCATTTGGTCTTTGTTTCTTTTTCGATTTTCCCTGATACCTGGTTTCCAAGGGGGCATTGCGCATACGCACTGTGTGCACCCTGCACCCTGCAGCTTGCGCCTATTGCAATATATGCCTGCAGATTGGTCAGTTCAAACACTGACATCCGCTGGGCACCCACACACCCCCCCTCTGCCCTACCCTACACACACTCTCACACACACACACACTTTGGACAAGTGACGGCTCTGTGCATGCGTCGTCGCTGCCTCAAATGGGTAGAATTGCCTCTGCAATCGGAGTTGAAGTTGGAGCAGGAGCTGGTGTTGCAGCTCCAAGAGGGGGGGGGAGGGGCGAAGGGAGGCATGGATGAGGGGCAGCTTAGGCCAGTGGTGCAGCAGCTGCAGAGGGTGGGAGGTGTGTGTGGTGTATAGCTTCGCATCAAGCCCCAACACCCACAAGCACTCGAAAGGGCATTACACTAACCAAGGGGTATAGCTAACTCAGCAAACAGTTGGACAGTGATAGAAATCGGTTGAGATTGCGGAAGAAAAATATCATTTCTATTAAGAAAAAACTTTGAATAACTTTTGAACTTAAAAAATATTAGGATATTATTTTTTAATTAATTTAACCTCTAAAGAGTCTTCTTCAAAAGTCTGAAGCCTAAAAATCAGTGAAGGAGTCATTTCCGACCCTATAAAGCATATATATTCTTGATCAGCATGAAAAGGCTTGTCGATCTAGCCATCTCCGGACGAATACAAAATTTTTCAAAAATTTTCAATTTTTTTCATCATTAAAATTTTCAAAAATTCGCCAAAAATTTAATTTTTTTTACGTTTTCAACTGAGTATGCAGATTTATTAACCTAATAAAAACTAGCATAGAACAACTTTCCGAATTAAAATTAATGCATTTTTGGCTTAGTTATGAGATTTTTAAATCTTGATTTGTCGAAAAAATACTCATATGAAAATATCGAAAAATGTACTAAAAAATGGTATTTTACTATTATTCAGCAGCTTGTAACGCAATGAAGGAGTCATTTCCGACCCTATAAATCATATATATTCATGATCAGCATCAAAAGGGGAATCAATTTATGTAGAAAAAATCATACCAAAAATTTTTTAATTTTTTGAAAATTTTATAAGGGGTTACATCATTAAAATTGTCAAAAAAATTCGCTAAAAATTTTAATTTTTTAAATTTGCCAAGTTATTATGCAAATTTAATATTCTATTAAAAACTAACACAGAACTGCTTTCCAAATTAAAATTAATGCCAGTTTGGCTGAGTTATGGTTTTCCAATCTTTAATATTTCCAGAAAAATTTGATCGATTAAAATCGATTGTATAGCCTTAAAAACACGATTGTTGAGGTCTCCTTAAGCGCGTATTATGGTATAAAAGGAAATTACGGCCCTAAATTGTTTATATTTGATTAAAATAATAATATCTTAAGTTTTGTATACTAAAATAAATATTTCAAAATTTTTTAAAATATTAAAAGGAGCTCATAAGATTTTCAAAATTTAAAAAGAAAGAAAATTTCAAAAATTTGACTAACCAATATTAAAATATATTAATCTAATAAAAACTAATTAATGTTTTCTTGGCTAAGATTTTTAAAGCTTTGATTTTTCTACAAAAATTATGATGCGAAAATATCAATAAATATCTATTCAAAAAAGCCTAAAATTCACATATTTTTGATGTTTTAAGAAGCTATTTTATACCCTTGCAGTGTATTTTGTTACTGGCAATTAATGTTTAATATATTCCTATTAATTATTTCTAGTTCTATATGTGATTTATTAATGATTTATAATATATATATTTTGTTAACTATCTAATTTTATTTTATTTTATATATTTATATTTATTTATTTTGTAAGTAAGTTAGAGTATTCGCTGCGTTTTAATAAAACGCAGCATCCCTTTGTCCCTGATTGCTGGCCACCCACTGAACCCACCCAACACCCCCACTAGCTTCATTTTTTTTCGGCGAATGAGTGGGCAACTCAGGGGACGGAGGAGGCGGGGGGAGGGGCTCAACTTCCGGTGGGTGTGGGGCGTGGGCGTTATAGTCAGTCATCAACAGGAGCGGCAACAACAGGACGACTCGTTCAGCTGCAATGGGCTGCATGTATCTCTCTCTCTGCGGGTGTGTGTGTGTGCGAGTGTGTGTGCGGGGTCCTTTCCATTTAGTTTTCCCTTTGCTTTGTTTTTGCTGCCCATTTTACGTTGTATTGCGATGCTCCTGTTGTTGTTGTTGCTGTTGTTGTTGTCTGGCAGGATGACAGGACTTTGCAGGATGCCTTTTGCTGCTGGTGCCTTTTGGCCTGATGATTAATCGAATTAGTTTCTTTCTTTTTGTTTCGTGTGCCTGTGCTCCTTTCATTTACATTTTCTTTTGCACTTTTCCAGCTTGCATACATTTTTTTTCCCCCCCCCGCTCTCTAGAAGAGGGCAGGGAGGGGGTGTTGGCTGACCAACTGCGTCCGGTTGAACATTTTTTGGCAATGGGAAAAAAAGGGAAAATGAAACCAAATAAAAAAAACGAAGCGAAACGAAACGAATTCACATTTCCATCCTGACGAAACGAAAGCCTCTGCCAAATGCGGCAAGGGGGGCAGGTCCTTGAGGGGGAGGAGGGTGGCAGGGGGGGCAGGGAAACTCCTGCTGCTGCCGCTCCTCGCTTTGGGGCAATAACTGCAAATTGCATGGGCGGCACTCAATTTCTTCCCTCTATCTTTTCTCCCTGTGTCTGTGTTTTTGGTGTTTCATTTGATTTGCGTTCTCTGTATGGGGTTTTTCTTTCCCTTTTTTCCCAGATATATATATATATCTATTTTTTTTTTTATTTTTAACGCAATAAGAGCATCAAAGTGCACACACACACACACACACGAAAAGCATCCACTTGCAGCTTGGTAGGTTTTCATTTTCATGCCATTTCCAGCGACGTTTTTTTTGCCTGCCTTCCGGTTTTCCTCTTTGCCTTTTCGCAGTGTTTTTATATTTTCTTTCTATTTTTTTTTTTTTATGTTTTGCTATATAGTTTACTTTTTTTGTTGTTGCTTTCTCCCTGGCCTGCCATTTTCAGCGAATGACTGTTGCATAAACGTCGTCTTTGTGTTGTCCTTGTTGTCCTTGCCCTGCCGTGCAGTTGGTGCAGCCGCTCATCGATTGCCATTGGCATACGAGGACCACATGGTGGGCATGGGCCACATGGCAGATATGTCCTTTGAAGTCCTCCAAATGCGGCCCAGACCCAGGGAAATCATAATGGAACTAATTGCATTTGAACGGGGGCGGAAAGAGTGCTCATATTCCTTGTTATTTGAGGGGTCTAAGTTAGATGGTATCCCTACTTTTTAAATATAAATTTAAATGAAGCCTTGTTTAGTTATCATACGATTTGATTTTGAATTAGTTATAATTACTATAGGATTTATTTTCATGTGGTTATATGCCGAAAGATCGAGAAATTATATTATTGGCTCAAGAAAAAGGCTAATTAGTTCATAAAAAATTCAGTTTCAGGGTTTATTTCCCTTTAAAACTATTTTATTTTCTGTTCTGATCTTGCGTGTGCTTTGTTTTTTTATTTATATGTTTTATACTGATTTTATTTTATTTATTACGATTTTATTTATAATTAATATTAATTATTTCATATTATATATTATATTCATATTATATTAATTAATTCATTTATTTTGAACTACTTTTATATTATTTATTATTAATTGATTTAATTACCTTACGTCTCCAAGGCATATTTCTTTACTAGCTGCTTTAAAAACCTAACTTAAACTACATTTTAATTCCAATATTTTCTAATTTTTCCTGGCTTTTAATATATATTTTTTTTCTTATTTCCAAGCGTCTGATTGGCCCACATGTGGTATGAGTAATATTCTTGTAGCCCACAAAATTATATAGTCTTTAAATGAAATTATTAAATTAATTATTAGGTTAATATTTGCAATTATAATAATAATAAATAAAATATTTATATAATAGTTAATACTTATTGAGAGTTTACACTAAGAATTAAATTAATTCTCAAGGAGTTTATTTGAGATTTAGGAATATAATCCCATAAGTTTCCTAACCGAACTCATTTTAAATCAAATAATTAAATATTTCAAATGTTTCTATATTATATAAATTATAAATTAATAATAAATTGATTTATTTACAATTTCCTACAACCAAAAACTATATTTTTAAACCCCCTAAATATCTTAAATACCAATCTTTCGCTAATATTTAAAGTAAAGTCTCAAAAACTCATTTGAATTGCTTTAATAAATCCAAGACGGGAGACCTTGCCGTTTTCACACAAAAACAAAAAAGAAGCGCAGGCAAAACATTCCTACAGCTTCTTGGGTTGTGAAAAAAAGGACTTTCTCCCCCCTCTTATGGCATCCCCCCTCCCCTTCACCTATAAAACTGACAGAGGGCGAAGGAAAATGCTGGGGGGACAACGATGGAAAGTGTGGAAACGTGCTAAGCACATTTCATGCAGCTAAGTAAGGATATTAATATGCGTCCTTGCATTGCACACGCACCAAAGGACATGGCGGTATAGGGGGGAGGGAGGAGGGGTTGGAAAATGGTGAAAATGCGGTCCCCTAGTCCTGGTCCCGTGTCCTATGTCCTTTTGGCCACTTTTGCCTGGCGCTTGGTGGCGGCAACCAAATGAAATTGCAATGAAAATGAAAATCTAACGACGACGAAGCAACGAAAAAAAAAGAAAAAGAAGTGGGGTAAAAAATGAAACGATATCCTTGAAACATAAAGCGGGGGGGGGGGGCGGGTGTTGGCATCTCAAGGAATGCAGGCCGCTGACACCAGAAACAACAACAACACACATATCCTGGCGACTGCAGGAGCAAAAGGAGCAGATCCCTGAGAACATCATTCATTTTACCCCTCGTGCAGCGGGATTAAGGTTATTTCAAGGATGCTGCCCCTGCTTCAGCTGCTCTTCCGAAACTCCTTAAAAAAATACAGATATATATATAGGTATATATAAGTATATATATATATATATATATATATAAATATATATATAGAAGGGGGCGCTGCGCAGGACCTACTGCAAATGCAGCTAAAGAAAAATTCTCCTTTTGCGCGTAAACATCATCAAAATTCATCAATCTCTGCCAAAAACTTGGGTAAAAAACTTTACTTCCCCTTTCCAAAGGGAAAAAAGAAAGTGTAGAGAAAGCCAAAGATATATATCAACAACTTTTACAAGCGTCTTTGGTTAGTTTTAGTTAAGGGATTTAATATTTATATAATAATAAAAAATATAAACATTTTATATGCCTTTAAAAGTATAAAACCCTATGTTTCTAAGACTCTTTCTCTGATTTTTCCCATATTTTTTTAAATTAAATATATATTCGCACTATATTCTTTTCCAATATATTTCTATATATATTTATATATAAATTATATATCTCAAAATCCCCAAACTTACCACAAAACCCTTCATACCCCTGCACTATATAGAGCTACCTTTTGGAAAATGTCACTCGTAAGATGTGTGGATTCCGAGAAAATTTCTAAGGGGGGGAGTCCATGGGGCCTGGGCATGCCTTGGAAAAACGGCAATCAGCGGGAAGGGGGGGAGAGGGGGAGAGGTTGGTAGGAAAAGGATCTGAAACTGGGAACTAGGGGCTGAAAAAGGGAGCTTCATTTTGGCATTTAAGCGCAACGACGCGTGCAGCACGCAGGACTACAGCTTTGGTATACACTCCTTGCAAGATCCTGCTGCAGTGATGCCTCTCTGTCCGTCCGTCCGTCCGTCCGTCTGTCCGTCCGTCCACCCCCCGAGTGTCCTGATGAGCCTGATGAAGGACATGCCGACCCACGCGCCTTGGCATTTTTGTCCCCTATGCAGCTGCCTTTGCTCTGGCAGCACCCAATGCCGCCCCTTTCTTAGTTTTTTTCTCTCTCTCTCTGTGGGCATGTGTCCTTTTCTAAGGCACTGAAAAAAAATATAGACATATAAAACGAAAAATAAATCTAACTTAATATCCCGAAGTTTGTATAACCTTGAAAACTGCAAGGATAATCCTTAGGAGTCAATAGTTTTAGGTAAACAGAAATTAAAAATATAAAACATTAAAAAAGATAATAAATATATAATAAAAATAGTATAAAATAATTATATATATAATTTTTAAATTCTGCCAGGGTATAATAAGGCTAGTAATAGTAATATTTAGCAAAATAAGGCTTGAAGTATTTAATTATACAAGTTGACTTTCGCTTGCATTTATTTATTTATTTTTATTTATTATTACCATTTATTTGTTTTATTTTATTATTTTTATTTATTATTATTATTTATTTGCTTTATTTTATTATTTTAATTCACATATTTCAAAATTGCCCTGCAAAAAGGAAAGGTAAACAAAGGCAGCTTCCCTCCCACTGTCCAAGTGTCAGAATTGCCAACAACAAAACCGATCCACAAGAGTGGATCGTATTCTCTAAGCCGCTCTCGCGCTCTCGCGCTTTACGTTCCACCCGCCCGGCCGAGAGAGAGAGCAAGCAACGGCCGTACGGCACTTGCTACGGTATTTCCTACGGTACTTCGGCAGCAACAAATATTCAAGGGCAGCAAGCAGCGAGAAGCGAGCAGCGAAAAGTGCGCGCGCGAAGTCAACGAAAAGCGGGGAGAAGAAGGAATGAAAGTGCATGTGTCTCACTCACCCCTTTGCATTGCTCGCAGCTGCAGATCCCAACGGGGAATTAGGCGGACGAAAACACAAGAAAACGCACGAAAACCTTCTAATTTGACGAGGGAATGACTCACGCACTGCACATCTCCCTCTGCACAACAAAAAAAAGCAACAAAAAACACAACTGGCAACTGCAAACGCAGCGATCGTGGCTTTGAACGGTGAAAAAACGCGACAGCGGCCCGGCTTTTCTTTTGGGACTGTTTCCCGACTTGCCCCCACTGCACACGCACTTTTCACACACACTCGAGCCATCTGCCGCTGTTTTTCTGCCCGATTTTCACTTTTTCCGACCGATCTCTGTGCGTGGGCCCGTTTTTCGCACTTTTTCTCCCTCCTTGGTTTTTTCCTCCGATGCGTCCGGCTGCGTGGGATGAACTGATTTGCAACGGGAGCGGGAGAGAGCGCCGCGCCTCGCTGGAAGGCTGCGATGTTGTCGCTTGTGGGAGAGAGGGGAGTGGGAGAGGGAGATGAGAGGCGATGTCGTCAATATCGGCTGGACAGTGGCCACTTCCCAGAGAGCTTCGCGATTCAAGCTGCAGGTGGAGGGAGTGTCCAATTGGAATGTGATGGGTATTCGATTGATTGCATTTATTTTACTAATTGGATTAAATAAAAATAGATAATAGGGGAGTTTGAATTGAATTATAATTAAAAATCATTACTTTGCCGTTTTATAACTTGTTTTCATCTACTTTCGGTAATAAATAAATGAAAATTTGACATTATATTTATTATTATATATTATAGATATATATCCACAAATATTATATAGCTGCCATAAAAACCGATCAATAAATTAAGGGAAAATATTATCGCTTCGCTGTTTTTCAACATAATTTCATATTTTCTCTAAAGTATGAGTATTTTCTTATTATTTTATAATTTTGGTTATAATTTTAAGCAAATCGGATTACTTTATTTTATAGCTGCTATAGGAACGATCGGTAAATGTAGGGAAAATAATAAAAGTGGTAATGGATAACTTTATATACAATATGTATAGGTAAATGTAAAATAATTGAATATTATTTTATAGTTTTTCAACGTAAATATTCGTAATTTATATTGTATTAGATATTTTAAGCCAAAGATATAGGTATTTTATAGAATTTAAGACTAATATTGCAAATTCGATCAAAAGCGAGCATTATATTATATTTATACATAATTTTTTACTTTGTATATATTTATTATTTTTTTAATTTGTATAAATTTGTATATTTATTTATTTTTTATACAATTTACTTTTTCTATTCATTTGACTAAAATTGATAGATTTTGGATTATTCTTTGCGATTTATGAGGATCGAAAATAACTTACTTCTGTATTGCTTTGGTTATATACATATGTTTAATAAATAAAACAATAAATGTATAAATAAATAAATAAATACATTTGCAAGTTAATTAAGTAACAAATTAATATATTAAATTAAATGTAAAAGAATATTTAATTTAGACTGATTCTTCAATGATCTGCCAATGATAAGGTTACCCTTTTCATACAGAAAATAATATAAAGCCTAGCATAAACCATATTAGTAATAAAACTGTATATTAGTTTATTAATTTATTATATTTTATACAATTTTATTCTGATTTATCCTAATTTATTCGAACCTTTCCCCTTATATCTCTCAGTGCACTTCCTTTTGCTCGTCCTGAACGCTGCTGTCGTTGCTCAGCGATAACCTCAATTTTTGGCACCCTGGCCAACAAAACATCCTGGCCCCTGCACATCCTGTTCCCTCCCCCCCTGTGCCCCCCTTATTCCCACAGAGATTTGATGCCAGCTCCTTGCAGTTTTTCCTTTCTTTCCCGCTTATTTCCCCGCTAACCCCCCTCCCCCGTCCCCCGCCACAGCCTTTTTTCTTGGCTGTTTTCCTTTTATATTGCCTGATAAAACTCTTTTCATTTTGTTGTTTGTTGGGTTCGCTTCTCGTCCTTTGCCTTAACGCTTTTAACAGTAATGACGAAAAAGTGTCAGCGTCCTCGACTCGAAGGATAATAACAAGTATGGACAGGCATAGACGCCATTTTCACCCCCCGACCACCGCTCCCATTTCCCATTTTCCGCCATTTCTTGGCTTGTTTTTCCACTCTTTGTTCCTCCTCCTCCTCTTCAGCTCGTTGATGTTCTTAATTGATGAAGAAATTTGGGCTGTGATAAAAAAAATAGGAGAAGGGGCAGCAAATAAGATGGAAATAAAAGAATGCCAAAAACGAAATGAACAAGAAAGTAAGCATCGGCAAAAATATGCACTAAAGATTGGATGGGAGACTACAAAAAAATAAAAAAAAATACAAAAAATAAATGGAAAAAATGTGAATAAAACCTACAGAGCCAGCCAAGTGGCACACAAATTATATATCTAGATATTAGTATATATACGAGGTAGTATTTGGGCTATCCGGTTAAGTAACACGACATATTTTTAGCTGACTTAAAAAGAGATCCTTGAAAGTAATTCATAAAGGGGATTTTCTAATTATTCGTATTAATTAGTCGCTTACTTAATTGTCTTAGACAAAGGTTATGCATATTTATTTAAATATATATGGTCTTAGCTTTATGTTATAATTAAAAAACAAGCATATAATTTGTACCAAGCAACAAAAAAGGCACCCAAATTTGAGAAACCGAAATTTCTATACCCTTGCAGTGAAAATCCATTATAACTCTGTCAAAAATGCATTAATTTCCAAACGGAAAGCTTTTCTCTCTTAGTTTTTATTAATTTAAAATTAATTTTTTTGTTAAATTTTGACAATTTTAACAACCCTTAAAACCTCTTGTAAAATTTTTAAAAATAATGTGTAAAATTTGTTTCTGACAAAGATGCCTAGATGGACTCGGCTGTTGATGCTGATCAAGAATATATATGATTTATAGGGTCGGAAATGACTCCACAGTGTCTGAAATTATAATACCCTGCAATGGTATAAAAAATATATGTTTCTTTTATTATTTACAATCTTTAATTCTGATTCTTAAATATAAATACTTGTTTATATATATTTTATGAGAAATAAATACATAAATAGGTTTATAAATACACTATAAATTATATAAAATATTTTATTTTACTTTATACATATTTATTTATAACGCTTTTTTTACATAATCTTCGTTTTAATTGTAGTTTATCTCTCGTAATCACTTTAAAAGTATTAAAAATATGTAAATACTATTAATTAAATATCTAAATATATGTAAAAAAATATCTTCAATTAATAATTTAACATAAAAATATATTTTAAACCCCATTTTAATCCCTACTTCCTTAGTTTACTTATAAAACCATTAATAAATCAATGTTTCCCTGGACATTTCCTCATCTCCAGTTCCTCCTGACCACCTACCTGAGTCCTTGTAATCTCCGCACTTTGCACGCCTTTTATTTATTTATTTCCCCTTCTTTCTTTTTTTGCTTTTATCTGTTGCTTTTTTATGATTTCGTTTTATTTTATTTTTGTTATTTTTATACTTTTTGCATTCGCGCAGTTTCAATTTCACACAAATTCTGCCTAATCTATGTAAATGCGATTAAACGCTTTCCGAAAAGCACTGAACGAGGCTGGGTAGAGGGTACAGGGTAGCAGGAAGAGGGTAGAGGGGAGCTGGACTTGGGGTCAGGAACCAGTCCTTCAGTTTAATGGGCAAAAGCGTTAATGAACACGAAGTTGAACGCGATGAAGGCGATGGCTCAGTGAGCAGTTAACAGTGAGCTTCGAGCCGGCAAGGTGGCCCGCGGCGAAGACTCCCGGCAAAGTCCCTGGACAGGGTCATCCTTCCAGGGACACTGGCAGAAAATATGCGAGTAATTTCAGAATATTTACAGCTGAAAATATACCAATAAAATGTATTACAAATTGTGGAACTTTTGGGATATATAGATAATTAGTTTTTGTCTTAAAAAGCTACACATTTTATGCTTACAAATTGAAAAAGTATTCTTAGAGAGGTTTTTTAAAGCTTTTAAAATGTATAAAAAATATAGTTAAATTAAGAAATGTATAGAAAATGGAAAATATATTTAATAGTATATATATATACTTAAAAAACTGATTGAAGGCTTTATAAAAATAATTTCAAAGGCAATGTTATTAGTTAAAGACAACCTTTAGTCTTTCATAAGTAGTCTTTCATAAGTAAATTTAGTTAAATTAAGAAATGTATAGAAAATGAGAATATATATTTAGTAGTATATAAATATACAAAAAAACTTCATTAAGGCTTTATAAAAATAATTTCAAAGGCAATGCTATTAGTCAAAGACACCTTTAGTCTTTCATTAATTCTTCTCATTTATAGGCTTATTAAAAACCCTAAAATTCATGTATTTCTACATTCCTATAACCTATTTTCGTTCAGTGTCTGGCCAGGACTTGCGTGGCACTGGCACAGATGGCAGGACGGATGGACATTGCGCATGCGCAACGCATGTGTCTTGTTTGATTTGAAGATTTCATGGAAATTGTGCCAGAAACCTGGCCATAAGATACAGATGCAGTCTACAGTCTACAGTCTACACACTGCAGTCTTCAGTATCCAGTCTTCAGTCTACAGTTTACAGTCTCCCGTCTCCAGTCTCCAGTCTCCAGTCTCCAGTCTTCAGTCTCCAGTCTTCCAGTCTATAGTCTTCTGTCTGCATTTTGCATTTCACATCCAAAGTCGCAGATCTGTGGCCGCATTCAATTTATGAACTGGCACACAACTTAATTACACATTCATCCAATTAAAGTGTGCAAAATGCAATTCATCATCATCGGGAGAGGGGGGGAGAAGGCACTGCCGAGGGTTCGGGCCATGCCAAGATCGCCCGTTATGGACGTGGCCAAGTTCTAACAGCAATTAAATGCATTGCAGGTGCAGCAGCAACTGCAGCAGCAGCAGCAGCAGCAACATCGCGGCTGCAACTTGTTCGTTTCACATGCAAGCGGCGCGTTAAATGCCCATCTACATACGGGACGCATATATCGGATAGCAGGGGGAAACAGGAACAGGAACAGGAATATATAATGGATATAATGGATATATAGAGCTGAAGGAACCATATAATTCGTGGCAAAGCCAATCAATCCAGGAATTGGGGGTTATATTCCAAGGCAGCCTTATTTTCCATGGATAAATAAGTCATTTTTGGGTCTCTTTAACTAATTAAAGCAGTAGCCTTAAAGAACTCAATACCCCCAAGAGTTTCTATACTCTATCTTTATTATTATACCCTTTGATTTCATCACCTCGCCTGCTGCTGTTGCCTGCCTGCGGTTGTGATCATTATAAAACCATCCAATTGGCCGTTTATCATGATCAGCCCCCCACATCAAATGGACCCACTTAAGGGGGGTTTCTACCAATAATCTTCACCATCGGCCTGGCTATATATATATGGCCCGAACATCTAATTGCCAAGGCAAACGGAGCACTATGATTATGGCCGGCCGCTTATGATTGAACAATCAAACACGCCCCCCAAAAACGCCCACGGCCCTGGGCTACAGTGCACACACTTTAGTACAGGCGGCCCTCCGTTAGACGCACTCTATATATAGTCAGTCTTAATTGCAGAGAGAGAGATAGATAGAGAGAGAGAGAGAGAGAGATAAGGGGATAGAGAGAGATAACATATAGCCAGGTTATAATCACAGGTTCTCTGTGTTTGTGTTTTGAGTGCGTCAGGCGTTGGACTTGCTTCCGCCTTTTCAAGCTGTCTTTGAGGATTTAATTGCCACTCCCAAGAAACCCTGAAGAAACCTTCAGCAAGCTCTCCGTACTCCCCCCCAGTACCCTACCCCCTAGAACCCCCCAGATTTTCCAGCTTTTACTGCCTCTCCCCTCTTGCGATCCAACCCTAAGGTGGCCAAGACGATCACGCACCTTCAACTTGGCCAGGAAAGAGTGTGGGTTTAGACTAAAGCCAAAAGAGTGGAAACTTAAATATAACTTAAAACTTACATTTAAATATTAAGGGATATTACATTATTTATAATAATTAATACTAAATTACATGATTAAAACTATATTAAACTTTCTGTTAAAAAAAGTGCAGGTTAAGGCTAAATTTAGGCGAAGACTGTAAGTTTTTCAACTACAATTTTAAATATTTATGCATATTATAGTATTTATATGACAAAATATATTATTCTTACTATTTGATATATCATTTATTAATAAGAATTTAATATTATATTATTAAAACCATCTTTTAGCTGGACAGCGCGAATTAACACCAAGGAAAGGCCAGGAATGTGAGTTCTTAGAGCTAAACTTTACAATATTTTTGATATAATATATTTATGCTATTTTATAAATAATAATACTAATATAAATATTATATTATATTATAAATAATTTCTAAAAACCTTATACTAATAAAAACTCTTAAAGAAACTAAAACTAAAACTTAAAAAACTAAACTAAACTAAATTATTAATGTCAAGAAAAAGTATTTACTATTGTTTAAAGTCCTTTGAAAAACATCCAGCATTGAAGTTTAATTTAAAATTATAAAGCTTTTATTTTAGGCCTTATTTTAAAGTACACACAGAGCAAAATCCTCAAGACAAGTGGCAAAATATTTTCATTAAGAAATATATGTATATAAAATATATATAAAATAAACAAACAAATAAATAAATAAATACTCCAAAATAAATACTTCCTTCTACCAAGAATAACTAAAAACTAAGCAATAAATAAATATAATACACAAAAAACAAGCAGAAATAAATAGCAAATACTATAATTTAATTTAATAATTAATTTTGCAAATTAATCAACTCATTTGAAGCTCAAAAAGGTAAATTTCCCCCAGTGTCCCTAAAGTATCTCAAGGCTTAAACTGCATTTGCAGCTCAGCTTGAAAATCAACTCAGCTCGAAGCTCGAAGCTGAACTAAACTCTGAGCAACTGCAATGCCTGTCTTAGGGTTTCCGCTTGGATTGAGTTATTAATTATGTTCCGCACCTTCCCACATTGCAAGAGAACGCCCTATCTCCCCGTGCCCCACCTGCCTGCCATTCTTTTCCCATTCCTGGGCAGTGTTTTGTTTTCCTTTTCGTGTCCAAAGTGGAAAGCTGCGAGTGGAAATGAATGTGGCAAGCAAAACATTAACTTGGCCATCATTATTGTTGGCTTGCAGCGAATTACGTTCTTTAAGTGAGAAAAATTGCAATTTAATCGCGATTATGATGATGATGATGATGGGTCTGCCAGCTGGAAATGGAAATTTCAAATGGAAAATGGTAAGCGGGAGGGTATAGTTTAATTGAAGAAAATACAAGCTGCTGGATTAAATAATATTATACAATATATAATAATTTAACTTGATTTATATTTATATTTTTTTAGAATTTTTGTTTTTAATAAAGGATAAAATATTTAGGAGGCTGAAGGACTCTTGTCCTTCGACTGTCGTCATCGCTTTTCTTTGTTGACGCACTTCTCCTGGCGACTCCCCATTGTTTTTGGCATCGAATATGTATCTTATACATACACTAGCCCCTTAACCATAACCACTATCTGTCAGATAAATACTTGATTTGCCACAAAAATCTATGTCAGGGAGACACAAGGAAATATCTAAAGGAAATTTGGGTCAACTAGGTATGAAAAGATATCAAACATTAATAATTAATATTTAAAAAATATTATATACTTATATATCACATTTAATATTAGGCAGTAAGGAAATAAATATAATATATATTTATGACTAGTTTGTGTAGAAACGGAAAGGCAGACGGACATGCTGATCAGGAATATATATATACATAATGACTCCTTCACCACAAAGCAAATTTCGTATTATAATAATTAATATTATTATATTAATAATATTATAAATATATTATATTATTATTATTTAATATTAATAATATTATTTTGAATTTTAACTTAAAAAGAAGAACGAAAGCCAAAGCTTATTTACCCTTGCAATATGCAATTGAATTATAGAATCGTATGGAAAATCGATCATAATTAAGCTTAAAATAATTTCATTTTTTGAATCAGAAATTATTGATATTTTTATATGACAATTTTATCGACAATTTAAAGTTTTAAAAACTCATAACTAAGCCAAAAAAGCCTTAATTTTAATTCGGAAAGCTGTTTTATGTTAGTTTTTATTAGCTTAACAAATCTGCATAATTAGTTTAAAAATTTAAGCAAATTAAAATTTTCATAAATTTTTTACTATTAAACAATATAAAAATTCGATAAAAAATTTCGAAAAAAATATTAAAATTTTATTTTGTGCAAAACATGGCTAGATCGACTCCGCTGTTGATGCTGATCAAGAATATATATGATTTATAGGGTCGGAAATGATTCCTTCACAGCGTTTCAGGCTTCTAATAATATTATAATACCATTTTTGAGTCCATATATTAATGATATTTTTATATGAGAATTTTTTCGAAAAATAAGGTTTTAAAAAAACCATAACTAAGCCAAAACAGCTTTAATTTTAATTCGGAAAGCAGTTTTATGTTAGTTTTTATTAGCTTAACAAATCTGCATAATTAGTTCAAAAATTTAAGCAAATTAAAATTTTCATAAATTTTTGTCAATTTAACTATGTAAAAATTTGATATAAAATTTCGAAAAAAATTATAAAATTTTATTTTCTACAAAACCTGGCTAGATCGATTCGGCTGTTGATGCTGATCAAGAATATATATGATTTATAGGGTCAGAAATGATTCCTTCACTGCGATTCAAGCTGCTGACTGAAATTATAATACCCTCCAAGGGAATAATTATAAAGGCTTAATATTTCCTTGTTTTACTTTAAATTTCTTTATTACTTATTAGTTGTACTTAATCCAATTAGTTAAATAAATGCAATCATCCGATTACCCATCACATTCCAATTGGACACTCTCTCCACCTGCCGTTTGAATCGCGAAGCTCTCTGGGAAGTGGCCACTGTCCAGCCGATATTGACGACATCGCCTCTCATCTCCCTCTCCCACTCCCCTCTCCCCTCTCTCCCACAAGCGACAACATCGCCGCCTTCCAGCGAGGCGCGGCGCTCTCTCCCGCTCCCGTTGCAAATCAGTTCATCCCACGCAGCCGGACGCATCGGAGGAAAAACCCAAGGAGGGAGAAAAAGTGCGAAAAACGGGCCCACGCACGTTGATCGGTCGGAAAAAGTGAAAATCGGGCGGAAAAACAGCGGCAAATGGCTCGAGTGTGTGTGGAAAGTGTGTGTGCAGTGGGGGCAAGTCGGGAAACAGCCCCAAAAGAAAAGCCAGGCCGCTGTCGCGTTTTTTCGTCGTTCAAAGCCACGATCAATGCGTTTGCAGTGGCCAGTTGTGTTTTTTGTTGCTTTTTTTTTGTTGTGCAGAGGGAGATGTGCAGTGCGTGAGTCATTCCCTCACCAAATTAGAAGGTTTTCGTGCGTTTTCTTGTGTTTTCGTCCGCCTAATTCTGCAGCTGCGAGCAATGCAAAGGGGTGAGTGAGACACATGCACTTTCATTCCTTCTTCTCCCCGCTTTTCGTTGACTTCGCGCGCGCACTTTTCGCTGCTCGCTTCTCGCTGCTTGCTGCCCTTGAATATTTGTTGTGGGAGAAGTACCGTAGGAAATACCGTAGCAAGTGCCGTACGGCCGTTGCTTGCTCTCTCTCTCGGCTGGGAGAGCGCGAGAGCGGCTTAGAGAATACGATCCACTCTTGTGGATCGGTTTTGTTGTTGGCAATTCCGACACTTGGACAGTGGGAGGGAAGTTGCCTTTGTTTACCTTTCCTTCTTGCAGGCGAATTTTGAAATTTGTGAATTAAAATATTAAAATAAAGCAAATAAATGGTATTAATAAATAAAAATAATAAAATAAAGCAAATAAATAATAATAATAAATAAAAATAATAAAATAAAACAAATAAATGGTAATAATGAATAAAAATAATAAAATAAAGCAAATAAATAGTAATAATAAATAAAAATAAATAAATAAATGCAAGCGAAAGTTAACTTGTGGAATTAGCTACTTCAAGCCTTATTTTGCTAAATATTACTATTACTAGACTTATTATACCCTGGCAGGATTTAAAATTTAATATATAATTATTTTAAACGATTTTTAAATAATTTATTTGATTTACTCAAAATTGAATTATTATTATATTATTATTATTATTATATTTACAAGGATATACAAAATTCGGCATGCCGAAGTTGGCTTTTTTTTAATACCTTATGATTCTGCGATCAGCAGGGGAAATTCCTTATAACTCCTATTTTCATACATATTATTTAGTAAAATTAAATTATAATAATTACAATTTAAAATAAAATTATTTAAATGTAGTCTTAATTTATGGTATTTAAGTTATTGAGCTAACTTTAGACGTTTCAGCATAAAAAAGTTAAATTTGCCTTGGGTTTTAATTAAGATCATTTTAAAAGTTAAAAATCAATATTTAAAATATTTAAAATAGTCTTAATTAAAACCTATACGTATCTAAAATTTAATTTATTTTTAAACTTACTTGTTTGTACTTAATTATTGTCTTTGCCAACTTTAATTAGTGGTCACTTTATGGCTGGGAAAACTCGTCGCCCCTCTTTTCAAAAATTTCCGCCGAAAAACCCATGACAGTGCGTCTAATTTAACTTTTTCTATTACATTGAACATTGCCACCCCCTCTCCACCCCCTCTCGCCTCCCCGCCCCTGCTTGTCAGAGCCAGCAAAGGGGGGAGATCCTTGCGAATCCTTGAAAGACACCGCTGCCGACATTCTTTTCCCCTATTTTCCCCCATTTTCCTCTTTTTTTACTTTTTTTTTTTTGTATTTACTACGACTGCCATTTTAGCGCTGCGTCATTGTGTGACATTTTGCGTGGTGGCCAGAAAGGGGGGGAGTGCGGAGCGGAAGTTTGCCTTACTTAACTTAACCCCTAAGCTACAAGCACACACACACACGCAGAGAAGGCAAGGAGTGGGGGAAAAGTTTTAACCCATTTTGCGCAAACAAACAGACAGACAAACAAACGACAGAGGGTTAAAAAATTAGGTCAACATGGCTGCAACGAGATGGCTTAAAGGGGGGTTAGAGATGCAGGAGGAGCAGGAGCAGGAGCAGGAGCAGGAGCAGGAGCAGGAGCAGGAGCAGGAGCAGGAGCAGGATAGGAAGCAGGGAAAGGAGCAGGAGCAGGAGCAGGATAGGAAGCAGGACAAGGAGCAGGAGAGGGAGTCAAGGAGATGTATCATGAGCTTCATCTGAAGATGGACAAGGAGCAGGAGTTGCAGCTAGCTCCTGAGATGGAAATTCACCCCTCTCATTTCCCATTTATCTCATTTTTTAGTCCATTTTATTTATTTTAAACCAATCCAACTGCTTGACCTTAAAGCCATGAAAAGTTGGAACACGTCTCGAGTGCCTCAATATGGCCAACAGCTGGCTGCGAATCTGCGGAAAAACAAGATATAGATGGGAAAAGCGGTGGAAAAGAATACAAGCTACAAATTTTAGGAAGAAAAGCTAAGCAAAGATGAAATTTTACCTTAAGAATATAACTTAAAAGTAGTTGATAAACTAAGTTAAAGAGGGGAAAACAAATAGTCCAAAAATCGAAGAACAAAGAATTTATAATAAATTTTAAATTCTAATTTTATGAATTTAAAAAAAGGGAATTTATAAAAAGTTCAGAAATTTCCTTCAAAATAAGTCTTTAAAATAGTTTAAATACTATGTTAAAGTGAACTTTTTGAACTAAAAATTAGCCCAAGAACGTTGACTTAAAGAATTTATAATTAATTATAATACCTTAACATTATTATTAATATTAGAAATTTTACTAAAATTTCAAGAAAAGAGTTTTAAGTATAAATAGATCTTATATATATACATATATATATATATTTATATATTTTTACTATTTATTTAAGTATTATTTGAATATAAATAGTACCCACAAAATTTATTAAAAAAATAATGCCTTATTAACAACCTAAAGACCCTAAAAACTATCCTAATTTTCAAGTTTCTAATTATTAACTGCTTAATAAAATTCCAAGAAAATACTGTTAGATGTAGATATTTTAAATAGATATATTTTTTAGTATTTATTTATTATTTTCTCATATTTTTCTATTTAACAAATATTTACAAAATCCAGTTAAGCCCAGAGAATTAACCTAAAATATCCCAATATTTAAAAATTAATTCTTTTATAAAAATCTATAAAAATCTTTCTATAAAAATAAAACCCTATAAATCATATTTTCTCGCAGTGCTTAATAAATAACAACAATTACCAAAGAAGCATAATCAAATGGACGATTGTATGGCATTTGGAATAAGATTTATAACTTCCGCAAAGCACACACACTACACCCCAAGCCCCCTTCACCCCCCTTCCTTTCCCCTGCGAAGTTTAAGTGGGAGCTGTGAATTAGAGCCAGGGAAGTTTGGCAACACTGCTCTATTACCAGATAGAACCCCCTCTCTACCTACCCCCCCTAGGAAACCCATTTGTATTCGCATTAAAACAACAACAGGCAGGGGAGGGGAGGGGCGGGGGGCGGAGATAGCCAGGGCCAAAAGCGAGGATGATGTGGCAGCGAGTTCTGGCCGCGCGCCGTCAACTTGGCTCAGATTGCTTGGCCCAAGGGCGCCAAGTTGGTAGCTGGTAGTTGGTAGCTGGATAGCTGGATAGCTGCAAAGCTTCCTTCCATGTCATTTGCACACTGACAAGTTATTAATTAAAGTAACTTCCCCTCCCCGCTTTCCCCTTTTTTGGCCTCCTTCGCCGCTGCTTGCCATTTTTACGCCAAAGTTTTATTGGCCAAAATCAATCCGACTTGCGAGTTGCGCCGCCTTTTGGGCTCTCAGATCGTTGCAGATGATCGCGATTTATTATATATATATATATACTTATTATAATATATATATTTAAGCCGATTGCTAGTAAAGGAAGCTGTCTTTAACTGAGCAGAACGCCCGCATGCGACTGTCTTTTGCATATAAAAATTAAATCTCATTTAACTGAACCTTATAGACTCCTTTTTCGGTAGGGTTTTTATATATATATTCCAAGCACTGAGGGAAATTTATAATTAAAATTGGTTTTTAACTTATATTTCAATTACAAAGTCCAAGGCATTGCGTAAATAATTAAATAATTCACTCATATTTGCTAATAATTTTATACAAATTATGAATATTATCAATAACAAATATATTGTCATATTATTTAATATTTTACAAATCCAAATTTCTTGATAATTTAATTTAATAACAATTTAATAAATACATACATATTAATTAATATTTTAACACTCAATATCAGTTAAAGATTTAATAAAAACTATAAATAATTAATATTTTATCATAAATCAAATAATTAAATAATTTTTAACGCTTAAAATTGGTTAATAATTGAATCAAAATTATTATGTTTTAAATAATTAATATCTTAACGTTTAATTTAATATTTTTACACTCCAAATTTGTTTGTAATTTAATCAAAATACAAATTTAATAAATATTTAATATTTTAAAACATAAGGAAATACTCAAAAATGTTTAAAAATTTAATAAAATCGTGAAGAGTTAATTTTTTATGTCATGATTTAATTTTTTTAAATTCAAAATTTGTTAGTTATCTATAAAAAATTATAAGAATTATAAAAATGATAAATAAGTTAAGATATTACTTATTTATCATTTTTATAATTCTTATAATTTTTTATAGATAACTAACACACACAACACAAACACAAAAACATAACACAAAATGCATTTATTAATATTTTAACGTATGCGTTAATTTTTTTAAATTTATATAAATACATAATTATATTAACCAATTTTTAAATAATTAAATACAAGTAATAGATCTCTTAAATAATTTTAATGTATAATATTTTGGAATACCTTATACCAAAATTTTAGATAAAATTAAAGCAAAGTTTAAAATTCCATAAAAACTATATATATTCAAACAAAACTCTCTTATTTTATATAAATATATAGATTGTGATATATATTTTTATTTTAGTGTGCATATTCTCGTGCTCATCCTGGCGTGTCCTGGCCAAAAGTTCAAATACGACAACGGTGCGGTCTGAGGGCTCTCGCAAAACAAACGAAACTTAATTAACAAAAGGGAAAAAACGGGTAGGAGAGGTAGGGGGAGGTAGGGGGAGGGAGAGGGGGCGGGCGATTTCAAACCGAACCGGACAGGACCTCTGTTCGGGTTCGCGGGGTTCGGGTTTGGTGTCGGTTTCGGTTTTGGAGTCGGTTTTCGAGTTCGGTTTTCTGTTTCGGAGTTTACGGGTTGGCCAGGATCCTCTCCACCCCCTCCCTTCCCCTTCCCTTACCTGCTCCCCTGTACGTCTGGGATTTCCCCGGACGGAACTATATCAATGCGTATCTATTGGCCACGTGTGTATGGCTGTGTGTGTAAAAACCTGGTCTGTGTCCGTGTCCTGGCCTCCTCCTTTGTCCGTCTGCGAATGCGGATTTTTGGGCCCATAATCGATAGTCCTGCTCATACTGCGCCATCGGTCTGGGAATTTATTGCATTCTGTGTTTGTTTAGAGCGATTGCCATGTCGCGACGAGTTGCCCAAAAAAGGATTCGATACACAGACGTGAGCGTTCAGGTACACAGGTACAGTTGTGCCCGGGCCAGGTGAGTTTTGTTCGTTCGAAGGGCGTCAATTGATTCCCTGTCCTGTCACCGAAACGGAGACTTTCCCTGCCCCGGGCTACTGTATGCTGTGTCCTGTGAAATGTTTTAAATAAAGTTTTGTAAAGGTTCTCGTTGGAAAGTTGTTCAAATTTAGAATATAAAATATTAGGTTTAAATAAATAGCATAAATTACATATTAAAAACCCAAAATTAGCTATAAATTATAATGATCATCCATTAATTGATAGATATTCTTAAACTAAGTATCAGAGAAATGAAAGGATTTATTTTTCATATCTAAAAAAATTACATCAACTTATTTTTTACGAGTTTTTGATAAGTCTAGATAGTCTTTGTAAATATTATCAATATTTTAACTGCTTTTATTATTAATTAGGTATTTTTTAAGCTAGTTAACAACAAAGAAAAACTAGTTTCTTTCATTCAATCAATAGTTATAGATACTTTGAAGGGATAATTTTTAATTCAATAAATCAAAGACCATAACTAAGCCAAAAACTGTATTCATTTCAATTCTGTTATTGGAATTATCAGTTTAATAAATATACAAACATTAGTAATGCCTTTTCCTAATTAAAATTGTCAAAAAATTAAAATGTTTTTAAAATGTTGACATTTTTAATGAAGTAACCACTTATAAAAAAAGTGTTTTAAATTTTTTATAATTTATATAATAATAATTTTTTAATTAATTGAGCAAGATTTTAATTGTGAAATGTTTATATAAATTTTGGAAACCATTGGCTTCTAAAAGAGATTTTTAAATTATGCTTTTAGATCTTTAGATCTTATAAGCTTAATAAATTCTCATTCGAATTTTAAAAAATTTAAAAATGAAAAATTTTAATATTTTTTTTTGATAATTTTAGAGAAAATTTTCAAAAATTGACTTAAATTTTTTTAATGATTTTTTTTTTGCATAAATCAACTCTCCTGTTCATGCTGATCAAGAATATATATGCTTTATAGGGTCGGAAGTGTCTCCAACTATAATTAAAATACCCTTTAAAATAATAAAGTCGAAATAAACCCCATTTAAGTATGTGATAAACTTTCACTTTGACAAATTTCCGGTGGTCTGCCTGCTGCAGCTACATAAACCCACTCTATTTGCTAGTCACGGGCTTGGGTCCACCCTGCAATATACCCAAAAAAAAATAAAACAAAAAACTGAGAGTAATTAACCCGCAAAATATGTGAAAAAAGGGAAATGGTCGCGAAAAATTGCATATTAACTTTGCTGGGGTCACCAGCCCCTTTGTCCCTCTCTCACACACTTTCTCGCCCTGTCTCTCTCACTCTCTCCCTCTCCCTCCCTCTCTCTCTCTCTCTTTCTCTCTCTGTTGCCCCCACAAACACACACGATTAGTTTTCGTAACTAATACTAAAAACTTTTGAGGCAGCGACGTTGGCAGCGCCGCCTGCGTTGGCTGTTAACAAGCTTAAAGCCTCATTTATGCCGTTATGTCCACCCGCACACACACACACACACACACATTGCAGTTGCTCTCTCCCTCTATATTCCTCTCTTTCTCCCACTTGTATGCCCCTCTCTTTCTGGCCTGGTATCTGCCTCTCTTTCGCATGTGCTTCATCAATAGTTTTTACTATTTTTCATTTGCTTTTTGCGCTTGCCCAACAAAACATACAAAAGAAGAGGGGGGAAAATAGCCAAGGAAGCAACGCAAAATAACAGTAGTTTTGCACCCCAGCCTGCTTTCTCTTTCCCTTTCTTCCCAACTTTCTTCCAGATGCCTATTTTAAGTTCTTACTCTTCTTCCTTGAGTGGCTTTCTTTCCTAAGTTTGTTCTTCGCTCTTGTTTATACCTTTCTTCTTATTCTGATTTCTCTTAGCAATCTTATTCTTACTATTTTTCTTTTCTTTTACTAGTCTTCCTATAACTCTTTTTTAGCTTTCTTCTCCTTTCTCATTTCTTTCGTATTTATACTGTTATATTTTATTAGAATTCTTTTTAACCCCATAATTCTTTACCATCTTTGTGGTAAATTAACCGAAATTCCTAACCCCTTTCTTTCTTTCTTTTTTGAACTTTCTTTTTACTTTTTTTTTTAATTCTTTTTAGCATTACTTTTTATTTTTTAATATCTAAATGCATTATTCATTAAACGCTTTTGTCTTCTTAAATTAACCGCTATTTAGCTTTCTTCTCTCTTCCAATTCTTCTGCCTTCAATCCGTTTCTGTCTCTCTATTTTTTCAGCTTGAACTCTCTTTCAACCCCTACTTACGTACTCAGTCTTTTATCAATTTGATTGTTCTTTAACTTTTTTGGGTTCTTCTTGATTCTTCTTGGGCTTGTTTTGATTCTTCTGAATTCTTTTCCTAAGCTGAATTGTGTCTTTTAAGCTTTCTTTCTTTTTTTCGGTGTAGAGCTTACCTTTCTCTTGACTTTCTTTTAATTCTTCTTCCTTCTTTTCTTTTGTCTTTCTTAATTTTGTTTTTGATAACCTTTCAAGATTATTTCATTCTTATAACATGACCAGTTTTATCTAATACTATTTCTTCTCTTCTGTAATAAATTGTTTACATTCTTCTTTTGAAACTACTTTATTTCTTTATTTTTATTTCTTTTAACTCCTTTTCTTTTTCCTGACTCTTTTTATGGCCTTCCTCATGAGCCTCCTTTGTCTTTTCTGGTTAACAGTTAGTCCGAGGATACTTTCTTCCCTCCTAACTAGCGCTCTTTTTTAACTCCCCCTTCTAACTCTAATTCTCTTTCTTCGCTACCCCCAACTCTCTCCCTCTCTCCTCTGGCGCCACCTATGAACACCTTTCTTCCTTCCCCCGCACCTCAACCCTCTCTTCTAGCTTTTTCCAGCTCCAATTTATCCATTACACCCCCAATCTCCCACTCTCCCACTCTCCCTCTCTTACGCTCTCTCTCTCCCGCTCTCTTTCACCCCTACACTAGTCTCCCTTTTCGGTGCGCCTCGCATCAATAATCCCCAAAAATTTTTACAGGAAAGGTCGACGCCGACGCCGACGTTGCCTTTTTACGCGCCATGTCCGAAAAGTACGAGGGAGAAGGAAGAGGAGAGAGAAGGGGAGTAGGAGGAGGCGGAGGAGGCAGAGAAAGGGGGTGGGAGGATAGCAAGGAGAGAGGAAGAGGGGGTCTCTTCGGCGGCAGTGTCCAGTTCGGCGCACCAATCCCAACCAGCGCCTCCACCGCCTCCGCTGCGTAGGCGTGGCCAGTGGGCTCAACTGCGGCTGCGAATGCGTGAGAGGGGGTTAGAGGGAGGGGGAGGGAGGGGGGAGGCTTCGATTCACACCCCGCACACCCCGCATTCCCCCCCCGCTAAACTAACACTCATTGCAACGTCGAACGTTGTCGAAGTTTCGTGGCCACGTGCGCCGGCTCAATGCCTCTGCCGCAGCCGGCTTCGCTGCCAAAAATCGCACACACTCAACACACACACACACACACACACACACACACACACAGGCACACACACACATACTCCCACTAGAAGCAAACAGCTGGTCAGCAAATGCACTCAAAAAGTGCAAAGACAAGGCTCGCTCTCTCTCTTAGCTTCAACTGCACTCTCTGCCAGCGGCGATGCTCTCTTTTGACTTTCCTTCTAAACTTAGATTTACTATGCAAATTTACTTGGAAAATAAAACATTATTTTATATATATTTTCTTTAATATTTTACAAATTATTACTTAATAATTAAACAAAAAAATGTTTCCTCTTTTAATTTAATTAAAAATATTATTAAATAGCTTTACTTGTTTAAGCCTTGCTCTCAATTTGCTCTTAGCCCTCAAATTGCACTTCGTTTTCCACTCATTCTTAAGAAACGCACTCATTTCTTTCCATTGCACTCACTTCTGTTTACACTTTACTCTTGACACTCACTTCCTCTTAAGCTCTTTGACTTTCGCTCACAATTGCACTCGCCTTTCTCTGTCACTCAGTTCGCAGCCTGCACTTGCTTGTACCGTAACACTTGCACTCAATACACTTGCACTCACTACACTTGCACTCGGCTCTCTTACGCTTTGCATCTCTTTTGAGCTGCAACGTTGACAGCGCTGCTGCTGCTGCTGCTGCTGCGTTGCTTGAGTGAAATTTTCGCTGCAGCTTAAGCGTTGTTTTGGTAACTCGCTCTTTTCGTTGGCTCTCTCTCTCTTTGTGTTGTGACTGCTCTTGAGCTGCAGTTGCCGCCGAGCTCTTTGAATTGTTGATGCAACATGATGGAAAATGTTGCCAAGGCATTTTGCGCCAAGGAAAACTTTGTTTGTGGCGTTTTACGCGTGACAAAAAGGGAAAATAAATAGAAGAAAGGCCTTAGTTGGGTTTATTCAAATCGGAATTTATGGGTATTATATGAAAAAGAATGTTAAGTTGGTCTTAAGTTGGTTATATTATATATTTTTGATTGTTTAAGTGATTTTTTCGTATGGTTTTCACGCTTTAAATGATTATTTTGTATATTTTTTATGCTTTAAATAATCATTTTGCATGTTTTTGCGGTTTTAATCATTTTTGGTACACTTTTTATAAGGTTTAAATGATTATTTTATATACTTTTACAGTTTAAATAATTATTTTGGATATTTTAAATTTTTTTTACGTTAAAAAGTGCTTAGTTTTATAGTTTTAATTTTATATAGCAATTTTTAAATGAATATAGTGAATTAATTTGATAAGTATACTTGATATTTTTGACAAAAGCTAATGTTAAATTACTAAATGTAATCCTAAACTACAAAAAAACATAGTTTAAGGTTACTTATCCTCACGTAGCAACACTGGAAATTACACAAACTCCTTCCCTTTGCCACACTTTTCCTGGAACTCCTTTCCACATTTGGCGCGAAGACACACAACCCTTCGCAGGTGAAATTATATGCACGTAACTGCACTTGGAATCAATTTGGAGGCGCCTCATCGATAATGCAACAAAACAAAATGGCGCCCCTCGAAATAACTTATCTTTAATTCATTTTTAATGGCAACAACAACCGTGGAAATTTTCCTATTTGCTTTCAAGTGGTTTTCGCTTCGATTTACCTTCCACCTCCTCTCTCTCAAAAAAAAAAAAAAGAAAAACAAGAAAACAGTCGGCTGCCATTTCACCTGCCATGTTAAATGTCGAATTATTTTGATGGCAGCCAAACAGCAGCAGCAAACAATAAACAAAAAAATAAATAGACAATTAATTTGCCTTAATAGACATGAAGAGCCGGCAAATAAACATTTTCCATCCCCCCCAGCCGATGGAAAATATCAGTGAAATCGGAAAATCGCCTGCCAACTGCTGAAATTGTAAAACTGTCCAGGAATGTGGCAGCCTGCAGGGGGGGAAGTACTGAAAGGGGGCTTTGAAAGAGGGTTTTTCCAGCTAATATGCATGAGTGCCACTAAAATAAATAAATAAATTATGGATAAATCGAATAATAGTTGGAAGAACGGAAAAGGATGTTGCAAGGATATGGCATTGAAGTTTGTCTGTAAATTATAGAGTTTGTTTACAGAGTTTGGGTAGTTTTTATATCTAAATCTTTCAATTTGAATTTAAAACATTTTGTTAACTCCATTATTCTTTTATTAATTAACTTTCTAGATTATTTTTTACTTCATTAGGATATATTTTTTAATTAGAATTAACCCTGACACATTTTGTCATTTAATTTGTTGTTTTGTTAATTGAAAAATAATTTGGAACTGGTTTTTATTTGATTAATTGTTTTATTTATTTTTTTTATTTTATTTTATTTATTTATTTATATTTATTATTTTTATTTATTTTTTTTATTTAATTTAATTATTTTCCTCAATATTTGTATTTTATATATTTAGCATTATGTGTATATTTTATTTATTTATATTTTATACAATATTATATTTATTTGTTTTCATTTTTCGAATTATATTTTATAAAATTTATATTTTTATTTTATATTATTTCAGAATTTATTATTTATGTTTATTATTATTTTTAAAAGAATTTTATACCTACGTCTTGAGATGTAATCTTGGGAAATTAACATTTAGTTAGTTAAAATACTATGTATCTCATTATTAATATATGTTCTGTACATTATTAAAGATATGTTCTTTATTTCTTTATTTTTATTCCTTATATCATTAATTATACAATTTATTTATTATTAATATGTAAGTGTATAATTAACTATATAATTTATTCATTAAGTAACTAACAATTATTCAATAGATTAATACAGTAAAATTTATTTAGCAGTCGTAGCCGAGTTGTTAAGGCGTATACCTGTCAAAGTAATCAGATTCCCTACCAGCTGTGTTACGTTTTAACATATATTTTAATGCTTTTAACTAAAAAAAGACTTCTAATACTTTAAATACAAATAAATAATTAACATTTATCAGTTCTTAAAACCTTTTTAAGCCTTATTTCATGCACACCTTTCCCATTTCAAACTTCTTTAAAATATTAAAAACATAAACGTGAATGACCAGTAAATTAGGTTCCCCTTCACATTTTCCCCCCATTTTACTACTTATTATTATTATTATTATTATTTATATATTTTTTTGTGTGCTATCTGCCTTGGCTTTGTTCGTAGCAACTAATTAAATGAAAATTACACAGTCGTAATGCATTTTTCGTGTATTGACCAACAGCTGGACAAGTGTACACTGAAAACCACTCGAAGTGGAAGCTAAAAGGGGTCTACTTTTCGGTGTGGGGGTCATGCAAAGGAGTTTTTCCAACTACCTGAAGGATGGTGATGAGGCGGGAGGTGCAGGAGAGGGAAAAATGAAGAGCAGAGTGATTTTGGGGGGGAGGAAAAATGAGAAAAGAAAAACTAAACCGAGTCTCCGAAGGCAGCAACTTAACGCTTCAATAAATTTTCGCAGCCATGTCGCTGCCATCAATAAGGTCCTTGGGCACGTCCCTTTCCCCTTTGGGCACTGAGAAAAAATACTGAAAAATATACAAATTAATTAGTTTTTAAATTGAAGAAATATAAATATAATTTCAAGAATATTTATAATTAAATAAAAGTGTAAATATGATAAGAAATATCTGTTTATAAGCCTGGAAAAGAGGCAACCATTTTCTCTGGATGTTCGATTTTTCGGTTGGGTGGTGCGGCTTTTGGGCTGCGAGGGGGTGGCTTCGGGTGGCACTGGGTGGCCGCTGGCTGTGGGTGATTTTTGAGTGGTGCAGCAGCTCCTTGGGCACGGAAATGCGTTAAGTTTGCGCTGCAGCACGTGACGCTGCTAAGCCAAAGCTGCCACACAGCGGCACGCAGGGAACCCTGAAAACGAGCGATTGCAATGGGTGAGGGGGGGGAAGGAAAATGGAACTAAAATGCGGCGGGAAAATGCGGGGAAAAATGCACGGGGGGAAACTGCATGGGAAAAACTTTGGGGTGCAAGGCCCACAGAGCCACCGAGCGATAAGAAGGACAAAAATTAATGGAATTTCTGCCTGTTTTTTCTCCCTTCCCTCGCTCTCTCTCTCTCTCTCTGTGTAGTCTGTACTCTAACAGTCACGCAGGCCACAAAGGGTTAATGCCTTTAGCTGTGGGATTTGTGAGTTAAACTTGTTACAAGAAGCTGTTTTTAATTATTTAAAATGTTAGTTGAAAAGCATTGTAAATTAATAACTTGAGTAAAACCAATATTAAAATGTTTATTTGAGTTTTAGGTATTTTTGCAAGACTTTTAAGGATTTTTAATTGCTTAAAAAATGTTTGGAAATGTTTATTTAAGAACTATCTATATTTACTAATTTTTAAATCATGAATTAAACGAATTTTTAAGTATTTTTTATATTTATAAATCTTTTTAGATCTTCAACAATCTCTTAAGTATATTTATTTTATTCTACATTTCAAACAGTTAAAAACTTTGCTTTTTTAATAATTTTTAATCTATAAACTTGCGCTTTAAAGGCTTCTATAAATTTGACCAATTTTTCTACGAATTTTCTTTAAATTTTCCACTTTCTTGCTCATAATAATGTCTCCTTTACACAGTTTTCTTAAATAAAAGAAAATTACCTAACAAAATTTTTAAATATACCTTAAACTATAACTTCTCTTCAACATTTCCTTTGTTATCATTTGATTTGTGTCATTTGAAATCTTGTCAGGCTATTTATATAGTCTTTAGTTTGCACAGATTCCTAGTATATCCCTTTATTTTCCTCTCTTTCCATATTTTTCCTGCAATTTCCCCGTAAATCCCCCCCTCATTGTGTTGTCCCTACTTAGCTATATTTCTTCATTCACTTTGCTATTATTTGCTATATTTAAATATAATTCCCTTGCAACTCTTTCTATTTATATAATTCCAACTAGCCACATCAATTAGGGTTCATTTTCCTTACACGTTTTCCCGGAGCCTTGAAAATATCTTCGCATCTTCTTCGATTTAATAGAGGGCATGCCGAGAGTCTCCTTGCTGCTAACCACTTGATTCCTTTGCCAGCTTTGGCCTTTTCTTGGGATCCTTGGAAAAGTCCATCTCCTCTCTCTGTCCCCCCCCCCCCCTCTCCTCTGCCGTCGAATTTCCCAGGAGATGGGTGGCTGCAGCTGCAGTGGCAGCAATGGAAATGGTAGGTTTTCCTTTCGGCTGCTTCCTTGGGCTGCTTTTCAGTTCAGTTTGTTTTTACGACGGTCTTGGCGCAAAAAACAACACACACACAAAAAGGCATGGAAAAAATGGGAAGTAAAAACGCAGTCAGGTGGGTGAAGAGCGGAGGGGGAGTGGAGGGGCAGAACCTAGGCAAAGGGGGCTCTAACACAGGGGGGGGAGGAGATGGAGCGCGGGGTACAAACATCGTTTTTGGCTCCTGACTCCATCAGCGTCAGGCTTCTCCGACGCTTGTTGGATGTACGTGTCCTGGCAGCTGCTGGCTGCAGTTTTTCCCTACCCCTCCATCAGCACCCCCCCCTGCCCCACTGCCCACCGCCCTGGTTTCGATTTTCCTTACCCCTGCCCCCCCCTGCCCCCCCTTGACAATATCAAATTTTTGTTGTACTTTTTCTTTTTTGGCCATCGTTTACGTCGGCAATTTTGCAGTTGATTGCAATTTTTCGGGGGCTGCGCCATTTTCTTCGTTTTCCCCCCACCCTCCATTTTTCTTTATTTTTCCTCTAGTTTTTCATTTTTTTTTGTGTATTTTTTTTATCTTGTTTTTGTATTCAGCTACGTTTTTCCTGGCGCCCGTTCTTAGCTTTGGCCGCTTTTCCGGCCCGCCCACCGCCTACGTGACATTGCGTATACGTCCAGTGCGCCTACAGCTCGGGGAAAAGTTTTAGCCAAGACACGGCAAGAAAATAGGTTATAAAATATTTTTTAATTAAGATATACAACCTAAACTATATGTATATATATAAAAATTAATAAAACATACAATAAGTTTATATTTTAGGCATTTTTCTTCATTATTTCGTAGAAAATTAACTTTTTTTCCTACTTAAACTGTCTTTAAGCCCCTTGAATGTGCTCTAATTTCTTGTATTTATTTTCTCTCAGTGTAGTGAGTGGGTTGTGGGTTCTGGGGGCTGGCCTGGGCAGACTAACATTATTTTCAATTAGGACGCCGCGGCAAACATAGTTTATCATCAAGTTGACGCGACGCTGTCAGTGCTTATAAATAATCGACTTGGAGCGGCCATTTTGGCCAAGTCCTGGCACGGGCCACGCCCCCCCTCAAACACCACCTCCCCTTTACACACACACACACTAACACACACAACATAAATTTTGGATGCAATCTGAAACAAAAAAGACGTAGAGGCAAAGCCATGAGGCGAAAGACAAACTCAGACTGAGGCACATAAAAATAACACTAAAAAGACAACAAAAAAATTGCTAAAAAATGTGTAAAAAAAATTTTAAAAATAAAAATAAGCATAAAAAAACAATGCAGTGTGTGTGTGTGTGTGTGTGTGGGGGGCACGCCCCCTTTGCCGCACGCCCACTGCGTGTTGCCTGGCGAACGAAAAACTTTTCGCCATGTCACGTCATTCGCTGGGCTTGGCTTTGCCATTTTCTTTGGCTTTTGGCCGCCCTGCCACTCCCCCTTTGCACTGAAAATTATTTGAATTATATTTAGTAAATATTTAGAAATAAATTCAATCTATGCTTAATGAAGATAATATCTTAAAAAGCTTATTAAGCAAGCATTATAATTAATTTTGGGCTCCAATTAAAGTTGTTGACCTTCAGCAGGGCTTTTAAATTTTAAATAAATTATTTAGGCATATAAATTAAATTTAAATTGTTTATTAAGATTATATTTAGGTATTTTTTTGTATTATTTGTAACACTTTAAACTAAAATTCAGGCTTGTCTCCTCATATTGCCTTGTATAATTCTTTTCATTGAGATTTTCATAGTTTATATTTAAGATTATATATTGATCTCTTCTTATATATTTCTCTCAGTGTCTCTGATCCTGGCACTGCTCCTTTTTTTTGGCACATTTACGTTCCAGAGAGAGAGAGAGAGGGAGAGAGAGGGGGGGGAAGAGAGAAAGGAAGACCGAATGAGCAGCGGGAGAAGGACATTTGTCACGTGATGGATTGCAATGGGAGTGACATTTTTATTTCACTGATGGACGACAGCGCACGAAATGAAGCGCGGAATGAGCGTGGATGGTGCAGGGTGGTGGGTGGTGCAGCGTGGTGGGTTAGTGGGAGGTTGGGATATGGGTGGTGCAGTCGGTGGGGTCACAGGCAGTTGGCCAAGTCAAAAGCTGGAAGCTGAGAGCTGAAAAGTTTTGGAAAGGGAAGGGTTTTTTTATAGTTTAATATATATAAAGTTATTATATTATTATATTATTATATATTTTTATTATTTATACATATATAAAAGGTTTTTAATATATATTAAAATAAATATTATATATATTTTACCTATGTCTTAGCTATGTATTTATTATATTTTAAATATTTAGGGTTCTTTTAAAGGATTTAAAATATTTAGGTGTATAATACTTTATTAAATCCCTTAATTTTCAAATTTAAGGCCTACCAACCGCTTAAATAAATAGTTATTTAAGAGTTTTCGTTTTATTTCAAGTACTTTAATTACAATTAATGTTTAATTAACAATAAATACTAAGAGATACTTATTGAAAACTCCAAAAAACCGATAGAAACCTTCATGCAATACATGTTTTGCTTTAAACTCAAATGATAAATGCCTAGAACCAGTTCATTAGATGTGATGGTTAGTTGCAATGAAAAAGATAAAATATATATATATAAATATATATATATATGGACTGTAAAATAAAGACTAAAGACTGGGGCTGGATGCTGGGGCAACTGTAACAGTTGCACTGCAATTGTCATCCAAAATGATGACAGAGACTGGCGTTCGAAGGGGAGGAGCGGGCAAACCAGAGTCAGCTGCCAGCGGCTGTTTGCCAAAATGAAAGGGGGGAAGTCCCTCCTACCTCTACCAGTTTCCCCCCTCCCTTTCCCCCTCCCTCTCCCTATTATTTCCACATTTTTTTGTTGTTTCTCTTTTACCAATTTTCATTTCGCAATTGGGCTGGGCAAATTGTTAGGAAATATTTAAATTGTAGACTGCCAAAGGACGAACAAAAACTAAAAAAAAAGGCAATAAAGACACACGATTGAATTGGACAGGACCTGGAACAGGACAAATCGAAAATGAGAGGCTTTTGTTTTCGTTTTTTTCGAGGCTCAGTTGAAGTCATTACTCCGTCCAGGACAGGGTTTAGTGTATATACAAAAAATTAAGTATACGACAGGAGGACCCGGACTCCTTTTACAGGAGCTACAAAGCTCCAATGAGAGCTGCTCATTTTTCGGGATTCATTTGAAGCTTTTGTTAATTGTTTTGAATGGAATTGAAGAAATCTAAAGAAAACCTTCAACTTGCAGATCTTTTTGAACGGTAAGTATTTAACTATACTATATATAAAAAATACTACTGAAAATGTACAAGGACAAGGCGTCGGACTTCGGATCCGAAGATTGCAGGTTCGAATACTGTCACGGTCGGCGGGTGTACATTCTTTATAAACAATATTGTAAAAGTTGTTACAGTCACAGAAAAAAACTATAACAACTTAATTTATACATCAAATTTATAAATATTTAAGGTAAAATGTAAGCTAAAAAGAAAATAAAGGAATTATAGTTACAAATACTATAAAAAACAAATGTTTTAATACACCTGTATGATTGGGAGTTGCGGAATTGTCCTTTTTCGGAATGAGGTGTTTATTTTAAATGTTAATAATCTAGAAAAATGTTAGAAATGAGTCTGTATGTATTAAAATCAGTATATTTTTTTCCATTCCCTGTAACAGGTGCTAATTGTGAGCTTGGATAATAAATTAATCAAATCAACATTAAAAACAAGAAGAAAACTAATTTCGGTAAGTCAAAGTTCATATATATCTCTGCTGTTTAAAATGAAATTATAGGATAGAATTAAAAATCGATCCTAACTAACATTAAAATATATTCTTTGAGTAGTTATTTATCAATATTTTTATATGATAATTTTTGCCACAAATCAAAGTTTAAAAAACGCATAACTAAGCCAAAAAATCACTAATTTAGATTCGGAAAGCAGTTATATGCTAGTTTTTGTTAGGTTAATAAAACTGCATACTTAATTTAAATTCACAAAAAAATAAAATTTTTATCAATTTTTTTAAATTTAAAAAATGTATAAAATTTTGAAAAAAATTATCAAATTTTTTTTTTCAACCGGACGTGGCTAGATCGATTCGGCTGTTGATGCTGATCAAGAATATATATGATTTATAGGGTCGGAAATGATTCCTTCATTGCATTACAAGCTTTTGACTATAATTTTAATATCCTTGCAAGGGTTTCATTAAATATTATTATTGGAATATTATTTTTTATAATTTGACTACAATATTATATAAAAAGAAGCTTTAAGAATTGGGGAGGCTACCAGTTAAGAAAACTTATGCCTTAAGAAACGGGAAGTAAGAAATACTTGCAATAAAAGAAGATACTTTTAGACAAAGCTAGAAATTTATTGTACAATATGTGCCTTGTTAATTAAATTCCTTAATAATATCCTAATTTAAATAAATTTTAAAGGCTTCCATTGATAGACATGGCACTTATAGTATAATAAACCTGTTCTTAAGAATTATCTTTTGTCTTGATTATTTATTATACAATTTATATACAACATTTTAACTATTAATTTGATTATTAGATTACTTATTGTATTTCTTAGTAATTTTCTTTGCACAAATCCAAGGCTAAGCTTATATAATTATGAGATTCAAGACCCCGTTTTCTCCTTCAACTTGTTATCCTCTAAGTTAATCCCTGCAGAAACCCAAACAACCTCTGATTCTTAATCCCTTCTCCTATATCTGAAGTGACTGACTCAGAAGTTGAATCATCATTTGAGTGGCACATTAACCGCTCCAGCTCAAGGGGTTGAGCGTGTCTTGAAAGTATCTATTGCATCCGCATCCGTATCCGTATCTTTCTCTCTCTCTCTGCAGCAGTGACTGCATTTCAGCGGAAAGCGAAAGTGTTCCACAGAATAAGCAGCTGGGACCGCAGACAAGTGGAATATAAATTTTATTATTCCACACATATATATAAAAACATATATATATATAAATATATATAGATATATAGAGAGATAGAGAGAGATATGGCGGTGTATCCTTAGCTTGCTCAGCATTCTACCTACATTTTATTTGATTTCATTATGTTAAAAAGTTGTTCAAGAGTGAATCAAAAGGGGGGGGTTGAAGTGGCAAGGGTGGGGGAGGCTAGGTCTGACGGGGGGTCTAGGGGGGGTTTTTAGGGGGCAATGGCAAGGTTGCTTGGGCAAAAGTCCTTGTTCTTCCTTCTCCGCTTACTGTTGCTGCTGTTGCTTCCCAGGAAGAGCAGACAGAGCGCAGACAAACCCAAGGACGTTGGCTTAGGGGGTGGCAAGCTGGGGGGCGGGGGTACAAATGAGACATCCACACACACACACACACACACACAGGGAGAAAACGAGATAGAGCGAGTCACAGGATGCTGCTTGCAGCAGTCGACAGCATTTTATTATCCTTATTTAAGTTTGAAACTTATTGCAAAGTGGGAAACTGGAAAACTCCAACTATCTGTCTCTCTATCTCTATCTCTCTTCTGCTCTCCCTGTCTCACTCACTCGCTCTGTTGCTGGCTGGCACTAAAAATATGGAAAACTTTGCAGACAACGCCAGACAAGCCAACAACAACAACAATAACAACAGCAGGAGCAGCAGCAGGAAAAAGAGGAAAATTCCGGGAAAAGTCGGGGCAGAAAGGGGGGCCAAGAGGTAAAGGGAGGGGGAGGGGGTGGGGGGGTGCGGTGAGAGAAAGGCTTAAGTGCAAGCAGGAAAATGGCCAAGGACGTTGCTCAAGTTGCTCGCGAAAACATCTGCGACGTCGCTTTGGCACAGTGTCGCCAAAGATATTGATAAGCTATTAAAAAAATTATAGGAAAAATCGGAAATAATTTAAAAATAATATATGTATATATTTATAATAAAATTAATTTTGAATAAAATAGAAATAATAACATATTTAGCACAGTCTTATCATAAGGTTATCTATAATTCGTCGAAAAGGCATCAGGAAAAATATATATTATTATTATATATTATTATTATTATTATTATTATTATTATTATTATTATTATTATTATTATTATTATTATTATTTGTTATTATTATTATTATTATTATTATTATTATTATTATTATTATTATTATTATTATTATTATTGTTATTATTATTATTATTATTATTATTATTATTATTATTATTATTATATATATTACTTTATTATTATATTAAAACTCGTAGGAATTCAACAAAAATTTAAATTAATCAAAATTATGTTCCTTTTTTTATAAAATAACTAAAACTTAAATAAGTTATGAATACAATGCAATTAATTTAAATAAAATTAAGCCACTTAAGAATTTTTTACAATTTAATAAATATGCAACCAAGCTTCACTCTTAAAATTATGATAAAAGTTTACCTTGAATATTAAGGCTTTAATTATTAAATTAAATAGAAATTTATAGCTTTTTTTATGCCATATTTAATTTAAATATATTTTAAATGATTTCCTTCCCCAAAAACATTAACCCTCTAACCACTGTTCAATGTCTGGCAATGCGCTGGCATTCAAATAAAAAAGAGTTATATACACACTCAGACTCCAGACCGAGTGCATGCTTTATACTATATATATAACCTCCTATATATATATATATGCTCAAACATATATATATATTTATATGAATGTTTGCACATAAGTATCTATGTGTTCCGGGACAAGTCTGCTCTGTGGCAGAGGAAAAGCTGGAGGAAATGGAATGCATTGTGGCCGCCGCATTTGGGGCAAATAGTTTTTGCTCCAGTTTGAACTTTAAGACAAAGTTTTCCCCATCCCTCCCCCCTCCCGCCCCCCATACACGCGGTGAATTTTTCACAACTTTAACCGAAGGTCGTTGTGCTGGTTAAAAAGTTTTCGGGCCAAGTTCAGCGATATATAAAGTTTATATAAATATTTGCAGAGAGGTTGCCTTTTTCAAGGTTGGCTTAAAGCGATCGCACAGCACAAGGCCAAGGGGGAAGCCCCACAAAGCAGTTGAGACTCAGCTCATAAGTTTGCGGCGATTTAAGAAGCCAAGTCCAATAATGTCCAGGCTACACAGTAATAATTAGGTAGTTAAAAGCTAGAATTTGAATTTAAAAATATATTTTAGAACTATAAACACTTTAACCTACAAGGAGAATGAAGAAATCTACGCTTATTTGGAGCTTACTTAGAGCAAAAAACAAAATATAGTCTCATATATATCTTTGAACTCTAAGAATCTGCTTTCAATTAATTTATTATATCTTTTCCCTTCATTATGGGTTTAAGGAGTATATCCCTGATTGTTGCCAGTGTAGGGCCTACAAAAATTGTGACATTTTGCGGCAGGTTAGTCCTTCCATTTCCACTTCCATCTCCGGGATCGCCGCACAGCAATTGCCGATGAACAGCAGTGGCATCAACAGGAGAAGATAAAAGTGCTGCAAGAGCAACAGCAGCAGCAGTAGTCAAAGCAGCCAAAGAACCTGACCAAGAAGTACAGTGAACTCCTTAAAAAATGCTAAGGGATCTACGGGAATAATAATTATAATAATAAAATTATGGAATGGTTAAAATCACATCTTTTAGGCCTCCTCTATGATTTCAAATCCACAAAACAATTCGTTGTGAGCCTTAATATACATTTAGAAATATTTAAATATTAAAAAAATATAATATAAATATAGAATTTTTCACCACGACTAAATATAAGTATTCAAAATATAAAATAATAGGATAATTTTAATTTTAAAAATAAAAACAGTTCTAAAATAGACGAAAGAATGAAAAAACTTTATTTATTTACGAGAAGCCTAACTTAATATATATTTAGAAATATTTAAATATTAAAAAAATATAATATAAATATAGAAATTTTCACCACGACTAAATATAAGTATTCAAAATATAAAATATCAGAATAATTGAAATTTTAAGAATTAAAACAGTTCTAAAATAGACAAAGGAATGAACAAATTTTATTTAAATTCGAGAACCCTAACTTAATACATATTTAAAAATATTAAAATATTAAAAAAATATGAAATAATTAGAGAATTTATCCCCACGACTAAATATATGTATTTAAAATATGAAATATTACGATAATTCTAATTTTAAAAATGAAAACAGTTCTAAAATAGACGAAGGAATGAAAAAATTTTATTAAATTCGAGAACCCTAATTTTGTATTTTATTTAGGTATGTTGTATTTTTTTTTAATACATTATATTTATATATTTATATATATATATGTATATATTTATGTTGATTAGAATGTCCATTTTAAAGCAATGACAACTGTACTAACGAAACAGCAGCAACAGTTGAGTGAAATGCCTTGGAATTGCGTGTGGATGTTGGTGTTGTTATCGATGCTGTTGTTGTAATCGTTGTTGTTATTGTTGCTATTGTTGTTGTTGTTATTGTTGCTATTATTGTTGTTGTTGTTATTATTGTTGTTGTCGTTTGGGGGTAATTGGCGTGCGGTCGCCATAGAGAAAGAAGCAGTAGAAGCCACCGCAGATGATGTCGTAAAAGAGCCAAGAAGTAGTCAGCGGTGTGAGGAAAGAGGCTACAAACGCGTTAGCAATGCAATTTATGTGCGTTTAGACGCATATTTTGCCAATTAAATATTGCGATAAAGCATGCAGCCTATACAGAAAAACAAATGCACACAAAAGATGCACAGGAAGCAAAGTGTTTGAGTTTATACGAAAAGAATTGTTATTAAATCATATATTTGTGGGTTAAATAAATAAAAGGAAACCTCTATTCAAATGAGGATATCAATCTAAAAAAGCCGCGTATATGCATAAAATAAATAATAATAATTAATAAAGCTTTTGATTATAAAGTGTCTGAGATCTTGCCTAAATTGACTCGCCTGCTGATGAATTTTCTTTATATTTATATACTTTTTATATTAAATATTATTAAATTCGGTTTTTATTTCTATATTACTGAATTTATTTATTTATTTATGTATTTCTTTCTTTACTTATTTCTATGTATTTTATTATTATTAATTTTTTTATATTTCTATGTATTTAATTATAATCGATTTCATTACTTATATGTATATTTGTATATTTATTTTTTATTTATTTCTATATTATTTTATTTATTTATTATTTATGTATTGCTTCCTTTATTTATTTATATATTTATTTCTATGTATTTCATTCTAATTAATTTCTTGATTTATTTGTATATTTGTATATTTATTTCTTTATTTATTTGTATATTTGTATATTTATTTCTTTATTTATTTGTATATTTGTATATTTATTTCTTTATTTATTTCTATGTTACTTTATTTATGTATTCCTTTCTCTATGTATTTCTATATTTATTTCTATGTATTTAATTACAAAAAATTACACAATTTATTAGCTCAAAAGAGGGTTATATTTGCAGTTTAAATTCTCCCAAAAAATGCACACAAAATCCCCCTAAATTGTGACCCATTTTCGCCCAGTGTACCCATGCTCATCCATGTACTTTGGGAGCTTTAAACTGGCGCGCAGGCGCAGCGGCTAACTGATAAATGCCGCTGATAGCGTCGCTGACGTTGGCAATTTGGTTGAAATTTATTTGGAGCCCGAAGACGTCGCCTCGTTTGTTGTTTCCCAGTTTTGTTGGCCAGGCTAACTGCTGGCTTTCGGCCTGTTGGCCTGTCGACTCTCGGTGGTCGGCTGTCTTAGCCGTGGCTGCTGTGGTTGTTGTTACCTGCGGTTGTTACCCGCGGTTGTTGCCATTGCGCAACGCACTTTGTGCGTTTGCAAATTGACATCTTTCAATTAAAACGAGCGGCAGAATCGCGGCGAGTGGCGAGTTTTTCTTTATATTTTCCTTTGATTTTTCTTTTTTTTTCGTTTCTTGTTTATTGTGGCTTTTTTTGGTCAGGCACGCACATCGATGTCCGCATTGCAGTCAGCTTTTTGGCTCAACTCAGGCCTCATTGTCAGAATTCTCGACTGGGTTTTTTGTCTGTCTGTCAAATGGCACAATTTGGCAATAAAAAAAAGAGAAACTTTGAGGGAAATGAAGCACTTGAGATATATTACAGGTTGTTGATAAAGTATTCTTTATTAAAAAATTATTCAAAATAATTATAAATAATATATTTATTGATTAAAATTCTATGAATTATATTTTTAAATGATTAAAAAAGCAGCAAAATGCGTATAAATGATGTTTTTTTGTTTTGCTTTATGCAGAAAAGTTTTAATAAAAATAATAACTAATAAATAATTAGTTAAAGCCAATTAGTTTTTATATTTTTATATTTTTTATCAAGTCAAAATACCAAGAAATCTGCATTTTGGATAGTTTATTGAATATAAAATATTTACTATACATTATAGAGTATTTTGGCATCAATCAAGGAGTTCATTTTTGTATCATTTTTTGATTGACCAAGCGATCACGGGCAACATGTTGCTGCAACATATACTAGCTGCGCGGAAAATACTAAGCCAAAAAAAAAAATAAAAATAAAATAAAATCCGTAAGAAAAAATCCTCTAAAAAAAAGTAAAGCTCCTTCCACTCGATATTCAAATCTTTGACACAAGTTGCAGCCACTCAAAGTCATAGTCACCGTGGAAATGTTGCACATTTTGATGTTTGATATGCGCATTTGGGCAAAAACACGTCAACCTGACCAAAATAGTTAGAAAATAGTTAGGAAAATTGTAAAAAAAATATATAAAGAAAAAAATGTATACAAAAACCAACATTTAGAGTTCATAAATGGCTATAACAATTCCCTGGCATATGCAAAAACAAGTCAGTTGCCGTTGTCGTTGCCTTTTGACTTTGACAACTCTCAAAAAGTGGAAATTCCTGCAATTGGAAAACAGCAACGGTCTGTCTCAAGCAATTACGTAATTAATTGAATATATTTTAAGCCTAAAGAGTTATTATTTGGAATTTTATTAAGCATATGGTATCGGGATTAATTATGTGCATAAAGTTGTTAATAGGATGTTAAAGGTTTAATGAGGAAGTTCTTGAAGATTTAAGGGAAAATTAATAGACCTAGGATTGAAATAATTATTGTTTAGGATATAGTTTTGGAAGCTTAAGAAATTATATATATCTCAGACTAGACAACATATTTTTAGGTCTAGAAACCCCTCTAAAAAACAAGAACCCCACGATCCCATCCCCATACCTAGCCCTTCTGCTCTCTCTCCTCCTTTCTTGTATCATTTGGCTATTAAAAATTTTTCATAATTAGAATGTAATCGCAGTTGCTTAAAAAAAAGACTCACAACTTCCAGCTACAAATCCAATTAAATGCATGAAAACGAAAATGCCGACACTGAGAGGGGGAAAAAATATGAAAATTAACCAAGGGGCAAGAGCAGGGGGCCCACAATGACGATTTGCGTATAATCCGCGGCAAAAGAATATTTATGCAAAAAAGGAACGCTTCAAACTCTGCACTGGGTTCTTCTATTTATCATAATTGAGGTTGGGCAATTAAAAGGGTATAGGGGAGTACACATAATCCAAATCGAAAGCGTTCCACGGCCATATTGGTTGGTATTTTAATGGATTCCTTAACAAAGTTCTTGTCTCATCTTTTTTTTCTTCTCCTTTCTTGTTGTTGTTTTTTAAGTAAATAATTCAATTTATTTTCCCTCCGAAACGAAATTAAATTAAAAATGCATTTTTGGGCGATCCAGGCGAGCAAATGAATTAAGCCATCATCCCAGGTTGCCGTTGCCGTCGTCACGCAGAAGTTGCATTGGCCAAAAACGTGTTGAAAGCCATGTGTGGCCCCTGTTTCCTATATATATATATATATATATATATATCCCGCCTATAGCCCCGTCTATATAGCCTCCTGTAGCCCCCCCTCCTGTACTCCTATACCCTAACCCCTGGACACACCTTGGCGTGTCAGTTTCACGTGCAGTGGCAAAAGGTAATTCATCTTGTTCTCATAGCCTCAGTCCCTCCTTTTTTCTTTTTTCCTCTGAATTTTTTTTTTTTTTGTATTTTCTTCTTTTTTTTTGTGTCTCCTGTAGGGTTTGGGGGTTGAGGATCTTATTCTGGTTAATTAAATGGTCGGGGCGAGGCTTTTTAATGCCTCTGTTATTTCATAACAAAAAAATTATGAGCAACAGGAGACAGAGAGCGAACTTTAAGTACAAGGAACTTTAATAATTTCCAAAAGGAAAAAATATATATATAATCAAAAGTGAAATTAAAGCTTAAGTAATATTTTACACCAATATAAAATCAAATTTTGGTATAATTATAGACCAAAAATATACTTAAAACATTAAATAATGTCTAAGTTTCAAAAAGAAAGGAAACAAATTTCGGGAAGCCGAAGCAAATATACCCTTGCAGTTTACAAATGAATTATAGGATCATATCGGAAATCCATCATAATTAAGCAGAAAATATTCGCTATATATCGATATTTATTGATATTTTTATATGACAATTTTTTTCAACAATTCAAATGTTTAAAAAATGCATAACTAAACCAAAAAAGCATTAATTTTAAATCGGAAAGCTTTCCCAGGTTAGTTTTTAGTATATTAATAAATCTGCATACTTTATTTGAAATTTAAAAAAATTTAAATTTTTGTCAAATTTTTGAAAATTTTTAACCCCTTTCCTTTTTTTCAAAAAATGTTAAAAAAAATTTTTCCCTAGATTTTTTTGGCTAGATCGATTCGGCTGTTGATGCTGATCAAGAATATATATGATTTATAGGGTCGGAAATGACTCCTTCACAAAGTTTCAAGCTTGTGAATAATAGTATAATACCATTTTTTAGTACATTTTTCGATATTTTTATATGAGTATTTTTTCGACAAATCAAGATTTAAAAATCTCATAACTAAGCCAAAAAAGCATTAATTTTAATTCGGAAAGCTGTTCTGTGCTAGTTTTTAAAATATTAACAATTCTGCATATTGCGTTTTAATATTTAAACAAATTAAATTTTTGCCAAATTTTGACCATTTAACAATATCAAATTTAATAATAAAATTTTGGAAAAAAAAAAATTTTTTGTATGTTCCACAAAACATGGCTAGATCAATTCTCCTGTTGATGCTGATCAAGAATATATATGATTTATAGGGTCGGAAATGAGTCCTTCACAAAGTTTCAAGCTTCTGAATAAAAGTAAATTACCATTTTTTAGTACATTTTTCGATATTTTTGTATGAGTATTTTTTCGACAAATCAAGATTTAAAAATCTCATAACTATGCCAAAAATGCATTAATTTTAATTCGGAAAGCTGTTCTATGCTAGTTTTGCTTAGGTAAACAAATCTGCATACTTAATTTAAAATATAAAAAAATTATATTTTTTTGTTCAATTTTTACCAATTTTAATCCCATAAAATTTGGAAAAAAAATTTGAAATTTTTTTTTCTGCGTAAGTTAGCTAGATCAACTCGGCTGTTGATGCTGATCAAGAATATATATGCTTTATAGGGTCGGAAATGACTCTTTCACAGGGATATGATCTTTTGACTAAAATTATAATACTCTGCAGGGAAAATATTGAAGTATTGCTTACTTAAAGCTAAATAAATTATTATAATTTTAAATACATTAAATTTATATGAAACAAAACTTGAAAAAAGAGAAAAACAAGGCTGGAACTCAAAAAATTAAAGCAAAAGAGGCGGCAAGGCAATTTATCAAAAGATGCATAATGTAAGCCATGAAGAGCTGCCAGGCTCCCCTGGCCCCGAAGAGTGTCTTCTGGCCAATTGAAATTGGGTTTCTTTTCGCCTGGCAGCTCAAATGTAATTACACTTTACTAAATCAAAGTCCTACCCCTCCGCCAAACGAGTTGACAATCAAAAAATAAGAAAAGAAACGAAATCGCAGAGGAAACTGGGAAGAATCGGTAGGCAGAAGCCAAAGATCAATGGTGCAAATGCCGCCGATTACGTTTGTTCCTATAGGTGCGATCGGAACCCCCAAACTAGTGGCAACGTCAACTGCCACAAGGAAATTGCAACTGGCAACGAGCCAGGCAGCCATGCAGCATGCAGCATGCAGCATGCAACGTGCAATGTGCAATGTGGAACGTGCAGCAGCAAATTAAAAGAGCAGCAGCAGCGGCAGCGGTGGGGCATCGGTAGCTGGCATATTGAAATAAGATCAATATCGCTGTGAGCAGCGCGTAGTTGCGTTTAAAAATATAACTACGATTGGTGCAGCAGCAGCAGCAGCAGCAGCAGCAGCAGCAACTTGCAACAACTGTCAAACAAGCAACAAGACATATTGCGGGTTGGCGGGCAGAGAGAACTCGGCCCTCGAGACTCATTTACAACTGACCGAATGAGTGGCTCTTCGGAGTGCCCTCCCGAGTATCTCACAGATACCGAGTATCTAAATATCTAAGTAGCCATGTGTGTGCGTGTGTGTGTGTGTGTGTCCAACACTTTGCGCCAAATCGATTGTCCTGCCCCGAACAGATGTTGAGCATGGGATCTCCTCGAAGGTGTTCCTTCCGCCCATTGAAACAGTGTTGGCCAATTAAAGTTGGCTTTAAGGGGGGCAGGAAAAAGTCAGTTAAAAGCATAGGAATAAGAATAAAAAATACGAAAGTATTATTTGGAAACTTGTTTATAAATATTTCTTATTTAATTTAAATGTAATAAGTATTTGAAATTAGTTATATTTGTAAATTAGTTGTACGCTTTAAATGAAAGTTTTACTATTTAATGAAATAATTTATTTATAGGTCTTTAATTATATCTGTTAAATAGTAGGAATAGGTATCAAATAGAAGAAATAATAGTTTACAATCCTTAATTATAGGTTAACTTATTTCATTTTAAGGCATTAATTATTTGTAATTAAACTTTGGTCTTAAATATAATATTTACTTATGTCTTGTGACTGTTTCCAGGATCTAAAAACGAAGTTTAGTTCCTTAAATAATTTTATATATATTATCAGTCAATTATTAACCAAAGACAAAGTATACCAAATAATATATTTATTTATTTTTAATATTTATAATATTTTTAAAATATATATTCCAAATTATATTCCCAAATCTAGCTTGAAAATCTCTAAAAATCTTGATCATCGTCTTGACTTTGCCTGACTTCTCTTTCTTTTATTTTATTTCTACTATTTTTTTGACTTGTATTGGCTGAGCTTCTGTTTTTAGTTTTTTTTTTCTTTTTTGTTGTTATTGTTTTTTTTTTTTTTATTTTTTTTTTTGTAAACTCTTCAGAAGCACCGCCGCCAACGCTGCCAACCATAAAAACAATTGCTCCTGTTGTTGCTGTTGTTGGTACGCAATTTAAATGGAATTTCTGCTACTGGGCCCATGGAACACTGATCGCCATAAATAATCGCGCAGTGGCTGCTGCAGACTGCCGGTGGAAATAGCATCAATGTTGGCGGTGTCGCAGCAACACGAGCAGCAGCATGCAGCATGCAGCAGCAGCATGCAGCAGCAACACAAGCAGCAGCATGCAACAACACCAGCAACATGGGACTCTCAGGCTGCAACAATAGTAGCCACAGGAGCAGCAACAAAAGCAACAGCAACATAAGCAACAGGAGCAACAAAAGCAGCAACAACAACAGCAACAGCAGCAACACGAGCAACAACAGCAGCAGCAACAACATGAGCAGCAGCAGCAGTTGCAACTGCAACGGCGACCGCATCTGAGATCGCGCGATAAGGTAATTGGACTATTATGTCAAAAAGTATTTGGCGTTTAAGAAATATGGCCTGGCATTTGACATTTCGGCAGCCAAGCAGTAGTCGTTGTGTCAGCCCCCCTCCGATATATCCATATATATATATATCCCGCATATATATATATATCCCCTCCCTAGCCTCTCCTACCTGTGTGTGTGCGGATGCAATTGCCACAGAAAACAAAAGGTGCACATTAAAAACGTGGCTCGATATCGAGATTGCATTGATCGAGGCCACTTTCGGAGGGTTAACAGGGCGAGCAGGGTGAGAGGAGCGACGAGGGGGGGAACGCATTGTCACCAGGTTAACCAGAGAGTGTTAAGGGGACTCGAAATGATCAAAGCCAATGTGCGTGGTCATGTAATTGATTACGCCGCGATCCCCAAGATCCCCAAGATCCCCAAGATCCTCAAGATCCCCGAGATCGCAAGATCTCTTGTGGAGTTGAATGGGAATCGGAACCGGAGACTGGACATGGAAATTGGAGGAGAAAAAAAGAATAAAAACAGGCAGGAGTATAGGGAAAAAGGAGCAGCTTCTGTGATCCCTTTGGGTTTCAAGATTAATCATGAAATCTCCGCAAGGCTGCGATGATCAATGGAGTGCAATTGTTTCGGTTTCTAATCGGATTAAGGATTATTGGGGGGGTTTTTTGAGTGTATTAGAGGTATAAGGAAACAATTAATATATAAATAATAAGTATAAGAATATTAATACATAAAAACTTATGTTTATAAATAAGAATAAAATAATAGTAATAATAATATAGTAACTATACTAAGCTAGTAATAATAATCATAATAATATGGTAGTTGTAATCTAGCAATAATAGTCTAATAGTATACGAATATTAATACATTAATAATTATGTTAATAAATAAGAATAAAATAGTTATAATAATAATAATATAGTAACTATACTAGCTAGTAAAAATAATAATGATAATAAGGTAGTTATAATCTAGTTATAATAGTCTAGTAATATTAATAAAATATCTCAAAACCCATTAGTTTATAATATAATACATGCATAATATAATCCAAAAACCCCTTATACCATTCTTTTATAATAATAATAAGTGGGAAATATATATTAAACTTTGATGTAGACTTAACAAAATGAAATAGCATGCAAATATTTTAAATTGTAAACTATTTTACCTTAAATAATTAACAATACAATATATAATATAAAACAAAAAAACAAGTTAATTTAGCCTTTAAACAATTTGTCTAAAATTTATAAAAAAAAGTTTAAGTGTTTAAGTGTAAACTAGCTTTTTCTTAGAACATTAACATTATTTATCATAATTTTGAACACCTTTAAATTATGAATTTTTATGAATTTCTTACTAAAGCATTAGGTATATACTTTATACAACAATTAATTGTCATAAAGGTATTACTAGGACAAACATTTCTATAACAGACCAACCAAAGTTCCCCCATAAGATTAAGATATATAAATCGTTGTAGAAAAATACCAACAACAGAAATATCCTTTGTCAACTTGACGCCTTCAGGACGAATACCAAAAAGGAACTTTAGGAATTCCAGGGAAATGGGTTGGACTTGGACTTGGACTTGGACTTGGAACTGGTAGTCGGACAAACTAGTTACACCAATAACCATAACAATAACAAATTAGCATCGCATGCTCCCCGGCGATTAATTTGGCCTTTACTATATGCTTTTGGCTTTTGGGGGCCCCGCGAGACGTTGTGTTTTTTACGAGCATTGTTTGTAGCTCATTAAGAAAATTTTGCGCGCTTCAACGACGACTAACGCCATGCCGACAAAGGGAAAAAATAATACTTACTGCAAAAATATATATGCAACAAGAAAAAATAAAAAAAAATATAAATAAAAATAATGGGGAGCGGATTTCTTGTGCAGGCATAATTTGAGGCCAAAATCGCACAATTTATGCAAATCGCGAAAATTACGAATCGCAGGAAAAAGGCATTTTGGCATGCGAGTGTTATTATTATTATTTCATTTTTTTTTTTTTATATTTTTCAATAGCCAACAAGTGGCTACCTTAAAATATATATATATATATAACCCCTTTCTTCATTAACTTTTTAATACCCGAATTGAGCAGACTTTTTCAATTTTCGCGATTTGTTTTTGCTTTAATTTTTTTGTTTTGTATTTTTTTGCTTTGTACTTTTTTTTCTGTTTCGATTTTCCCACTCCGCCTGACACGTTGCACTTTTCACTGGAAAATTGGTCCGACTTGGATTCTGTTCGGCGTTTTGTGAGTTCTCAGCAATCTTTTGTGTAATTGGAGGCGGAATCTTGGCCGGCCACAAAACGCTTTGAACTCGCCCATTTGGCCATTTGGCAGTTGGCGTGGGAAATGCGAACGCCTTGAACGGGGAACAGTGTCTGGAAATGGTTAAAAAAATAACATAAAATCTAATTTAAGCCAATTGGTATTATTTTAAAAAATATTCCTAGGCAATAAAGTAGCTTTTAAAGTCAATCGGCGCTTTAAAAACGTTCAACGTTGCCCTAAAGAGTATGCTATGTTCTTGGTAGTTGTTTTATTTTATTGAAAGATAAATTAAAAATTTATTTCATATTATTTTCATTAATTTCTGTTACTATAATATACTTAAAATATTATTTAAGCCAATTGGTATGTTTTTAAATAATATTTTCATAATATTAACATTCAACTTTGCCCTAAAAAGTATGCTATGTTCTTGGTAGTTGTTTTATTTTATTGAAAGACAGCTTAAAAATTTGTTTAATATTATTTTCTTTAATATCTGTTACTATATTTCATAATTTATACAACTAATTATTTAATTTTTTATAAATATTTCATAAAAGTGCTATAAAAATTAAGCTCCAAGTTTTTTAAACACATTTTTTCTGTTGTTTTAAGCTTAATTTTTTTAGTATCACCTTTTTCCCACAGTGCACACACACTGTGCTTAGCCTGCTGAATGAAATGAAATAAATTTCAGCCGAATTGGCACTCTTCTCGACCCCTTTTTGCCTTCCTTTTTTTTTTGTTTTTGCAAACTCTCTAACACCCGCCAAATGCTGCAACTGGCATTATGCTTCTGGACCGATCCGACTTGGGCTTGAGCTAAAGCTGACTCTGAGTCTGGGTCTGATCTGAGCATGTGGCAGCTGCGCATTTGCATCAACTGCCCCCCACACCACAAGTCGGTTTCCCCCTTTTTCGCCGGGTTTATCTGCCCGGGATTAAGGCCAGGCAGCAGCCAGCCGGCCCAGCTGCGTTTTATTTTTTTTCCAATACCCTAACTCCCGAAAGGGTATGTTGAATATTATTATAAACTTGATCAAGATGTATCATATATATTGTATAATATATGGTTTATACTGGTTAATATTTTATTTATTATTTAATACGTTTACGTATTAAGAAATCCATATGCATTATGTGTCTTACAACAATTCGTTTTATTTTAGGTACTTCTTAAATCAAAATCAAAAGTATTACTACATATTTATTACTACATATTTTTATCTAATAATTTAATAAGTATCAATCTTAAAAATTACAACACTATACTCTCTTTCTTTTTCGTTTGCAAACAAAGCCTTTTCTAAGATATTTTTGCAGGCAGAAATATATGTTTTTTTGTCAATTAACTATATTTTCTTCCAAAAATATATTTTAGATGTAAATAAAAATATTTGCAGAGTAATAGATATATTTTAGATGTAAATAAAAATATTTGCAGAGTAATATATATATTTTAAATTTAAATAAAAATATTTGTAGAGTATTTTAAGCTTCGTTGAAGCAATCATTTTCGGCTTTGCCTTTGGTTAGTGCCTCATGCAACGTGAGCTGCAAGCCACACACTCCATAATTTGCCTGCTGTTCTGCTGGCTTGTTGTTGCAGCTAGTTATGGTTGTTGTTGTTGGTGGTGTTGTTGAAGCAGTTGTTGTTGTTACAGTTGTTGGTGTAGTTGTTGTTGTTGCTGTTGGTGTCCCAGTGTCTGGTCTTGTGTTGTGACTCCTTCGTTCGCATTTCATTCGCGCTTATCTCGCACTCGGCTCGTTTTCATGTCTTTATTTATAATTTTATTGATAAAATTGACATTAATCGCACGTTTAAGATGATTTTTATCGCCTCGCGTGCAAATTGCTTACAATTTTTTCTCAATTCTCGTAACCCGAAACCGAAACCGAACCACTTTCATGTAAAACTCACCTTCATTTCCAGTTTTAAACAGTGTTTTATGTCCATCTCGTTGTCGGTGTCGGTGTTGGCGTTGAGGTGCGAGCAATTATTTGATATGACAGCTCGGTCACAAGCCGACAAAAAATAAGAAAAAAATACAAACACTAAGGAAATACCGGAGAAGACAACCTGTCAGGCTTTAAGAGATAGATGCCTGGAGGGCCCAAAAGGGACACTAATTGACCTAAATAGGGCGAGAAACAGGGCCTAAATGAAATATATAACATTTTTGTGGTAATAATTGTAGTTGTAAAGGGGTTGGAAATTGGCAAGGAAGGTTTTACATACTTTTTAAGGTATTAAATTATATGCAGTTCTTCCTTTTAGGAGATCTTTCTTTAGGAATGTGTTATAAGAAATGGAAATAGCTAAGGATACTACACTTTACACTATAGATTATCTAAAAGTTATTTACTTTAAAATTTCAATTAATTTAAATTACGCTTTAAATAAGCCGTTAAATTTCCTATAAATTTATCTTTTAATTTTCCTTCTAATTTCTATTATAAATTTCCATTTAAATTCCCCCCTTTTCTTTTAAAATTTCTATTTATTTTTCTTCTTAAATATTCATTAACAATTCCCATTACATTTTCCTTTAAATTTATTTTGAAATTGTATTTCCTTTTAAGCTTTTATTTAATTTTTTTTTTAATTTTGCTATAAATTTCTCCATAAATTTCCCTATAAATGTATAGCAATAATTTTATTTAAATTCCCCCTAAATTTCCATTTACAACTTCTTCTTTGAATTTTAAATTAAATGTATTTTTAACTTTCTTTTGAATTTATTTTCTTATTAAATTTATTGTATATTTTTATTGTATATTTTCCCATTTAAATTTCTTTTTAAATTCTCCCATAAATTCTCCCTTATTTTCCCCTTTAAATTTTTGTTTTTCCTCCACAAAATAACGAAGTTATCTCCCGATTGAGAAATATTTCCTACGAACTCTTCCTGTTATTTCTCGTTATCATTTCCGCAGTCCAACTACGAGCCCAAATAACTCTATCAACCATAAATATGAGGCCAGCAGATAAAAAAGAAATAATAATATATATATATATATATATATATATAGGAGGAGATAGGGAGAGAGGCAAATTTATGATTTTATTTGGCTTCCTTTCGGCAAAATTTCAATAAAAGAAATAGCTGAGTGGAAAATCAATGCCAGAAATAAATTCCCCACAGCCGTCTCTCTGCATTTCTTTCCCTTTTATTTTATTTTATTTTATTTTTCTTTTTGGCGGTTTGATATATGAAATGCGTTTGTTGCCTCGTTCGCTTCACTTTGGGGCACAGCATTTTCCCACATTAATTTTCCTAATTTCGAAAGCCAACCCACACACACACACACAGTGGAAAATCTAGGAAAATGGGAAGGACGAGCTGAAGAGCTGACTGCATCCCCGCAGGACAGCGCAAAACTATTTATCAATGCTGAAACATTTCAAATACATTCTGCGTTTTTAGAGCAGCAAAAGAGGAGGCCAGGCGAGGGGGGGATTCGGGCCAGATTATGATGGAGATCCCATTGCACCCACTCTTACCCCTGCCTACCCCGGGGGACACTGAGAGAAAATTCCCTTAAACATTAAACCCAAGAATTAAGCTAACTGAAATAATGGGTTACCTTTAAGCATGAGTTTCTGGTTTAAAAATATTAATTTAAATAATTGTGGAAATGTTTGGATAATTTTTATTATTTAAATATAAAGTTTCTTTAATTTTCTTGGTTATATAAAATGTACAATATTGTGTGATTAGTATTTTTTTCTTAGTGCACACTTCCCTCTCGCATTCGCTGTCAAATGAAGCGGCAAAAAAGTAGCTGGAAAATGAAATATGCCAGCGACGTCTCCAGCTCCCCTTACTGTCAACCCCCCGCTCCTCCACATCCTCGCCCCCCCGCCTGCTGCCTTTCCCCCCTGCTCCTTGTCGACCTCCTCCCCTGCTGTCCAAGCCACCGGCTGCTAAGACAACTGGCGGCGCATTAAATGACGCTCCAGCGACATCTTACGCAATGGTCGAATAGCCGATAGTTCAGAAGGATAACGCAGCTAGAGATGGTTGGATTTGTGTCATAAAAAACGCAGTATATAAACCCAAAATATTTGAAAAATATAAACTAATATCTGATAATGATATAGAAGTTAATAGGAAATACTTACAAAATAAATAAAGAACATCATCACCTTTGTTTGATATATTTTATTCAATCACTTTATACTTTTAGCTAATCTATTGGTGAAAATGTGGTAGAAATATAATAAAGTATTCCAACATTCAGTATTCCAAAAACTGTATACTGATTTTACAATAAAGTTTAATATTCCCAAAATTTTAACAAATCTGTTCAGATATTTATATATTATATTTATTTAATTTTACTCTCTAGTTATTTGATATTTAAATCTTACCTAAAGTTTCTGGATTCTTTTTTTATCACTTTTAAAAAGTTATTAAGTAAAAAATGAGCTCAATCATTTTTTGAAGTTGTTATAATATACTTATTAAATTTATTTATGTATTTAAAAGTTAAATGAGTATATATTTATATATTAAATTAATAGTATTTAAAAGTCAATTGGAATTTCGAGTTAATGAGTTTTCCGCTAAACTAAGTAGGTAAGGTTTATTAGACATTTTTTTTAGTTTAAACAATTTCTTTATAAAGTTAATATAAAGTTTATATTTATATTTGTTCCATTAAGTAATAAGTTAAAAATTAAGGGAAGTTGTTGTTTTATTTTTGATTCTATAAAAAGGATTTGTATACCTTTCATTTTAAAGAACAAACAATATATTTATATATATTTATATATACTAGTTAGTTAATTAATAATAATCACCCTAAGACACTCTTGGACATCCCTTTAACCGATAGTTAGTGCGTGTCACGCTCTCAATTTCCTTGAAACTGGCCCTTTTGGCTTTTCCTCTTGCACTGTGTGCGTGTGTGTGTGTGTGTGTGTGCAAGTTTCTGCCCACACACAACACATAGAAAATTGCATTTCGCCTGCTGCAAAATATTTCACTTTAGAGGACAAACAGGTCACAGGCTGACTTTTGCACACACACATACACAGCACACACACACATACACACACACAGCCAGGCTTGCCACCCGCATTTTCCACCATTTCGTATGCAGCTGGCGTAGTGCAGCAAGGAGGGGAAAATCGCCAGGGAAGTGGCAAAGGGGCAAAGGGAATGGAAACTTTTTGGCGCGTCTCGGCCAACAAACGCATGCATTTATCCGGGGTGGAAAACTCCCCGAAGCACGTAAATAAATCTTAAAATTGTAAAACCCGCAAAGGCGAATGGGGCTGGGGGGGGGGAGGAGGATGGGGGGTATCCAAGGGGGGAACTCCCTTTTGGATCTGTCGCCATTTTGCGATGTGTTTTGCCGCCATTGCCGCAGCAAATTACGCAAGGCGCCACCTACACCGCCTGCTGCCCCCACCCCCCTTCAACGGTTCAACTAACGTTTGTCCTTGGCATGTCCTTTGGCGCGCTTTTGTGCATTTAAACCGACAACCAGGGCGGGGGGAGGGGATGGGAGTTTTCCCTGGCAAAAGCTGAGACGACGGCAAAATGCAGTCATTACGGAAAATTGGTTTTGGGGCTAACGCACTTGCACATTTCATGGCTATGATGAGCATCCAGCAGGCACTGAGGCGGGGCAGGGCAAGGGTGGCGGCAAGGGGGGACGGAAAAGCTGGAAAAATGCGTCGTTTCAAAAGTTTACTTCTCGCATATTTTTCTTCAAATTGCATGCGATTTTTACTTGTTTGCCCGCCGACGCCAACCTATTTTTATTTTTATTTTTTGTTGTATTTTACTCGTTTTTGGCGGCGGTGCCTTGAGTGGAGTTTTCTTTTTGGGCAAAGGATATGATATGTACAGGGCACAGTGCAAAAAATGTAATAAATAAATAAGTAAAGAGCGGGGGAATATTTAAGAAATGTATTTCGAAATTTTAGTTAATCACATGTGGCATTTTTTAAGGTAGATTAAACTTTTTTGGAATGAAACCAAACACTACAGTATATTAGCAGCATTGAAGCTCGAACCAGTTGAGAATTATAGGTTAAAGTTAGCGATAAAATTTACTAAGCCTTATTGTATTGCAAATTATAAATATTTCTTCAAAGTATGTAACATTTCAAGAGATTTTTATGATATATTTTCTTCTATATTTTTTTTGTATATATTTTTTCTTTATAGTTTTTGTCTATATATTTTTTTAATATATTTTTTTCTATATATTTTTTTCTAAATATTTTTTATATATATTTTGTTTATATATTTTTTCTATATATTCTTTTTCTATATATATCTTCTATATATTTTAAAATTATTTCCTGATTGTATCCACTGTATTATTTTCTGGGGGACTCCCTGCACCTTGGTTGCTGCTTGCTGCATTTTCCCGCTTTTCACAGCCAAACGACACACGCATCGCATATTTCCAGCGATTTGTTAGTGGGTGTCCCCCCTTGGACACCCTTTCCCTACCCACCTCCCGGGAAAACCACGCCCTCCCCCTGGGGTAATCGCATGTGGTTTGTCAGTATCCTCTCCCCCTTTTTGGCTCGTGAAGGTAATTTGCTAAGACCGAAAAAAGAGGGGGCAGTCAAAATAGAAAAAAAAATAAAGAAAAAACGTAAAGAAAAGCATAAGATGCGGGAAAAGGAAGATAAGATAGGGGCAAAGAAGAGAAGGAGAATGGCAAGAAGAGAGGAATACAGACTAATGTGGGGCTTACAAGGATAAACTTGTGCAATTGCATCTTTTGCCAGGGGTGCCCGCAGTCAGGAATGCCCAGCCATAAATACAAATTAATTGTTATTAATGGGGGTTAGTAGAGGGGAAAATAGAGCAGAAAAACCTATACAAAAATCTGGAAAATCAGGGAAATTATATATATAATATAAATATTTTATAAGAGCTGGAAAAAGTATTTATAGAAACAATAAAACCAAGCAGGATGGAGATTTACTTTTGTAAATATTTCTAATAGACATAGTTTACTTTACAGTTTTCTTTAAAATATTTAATTATTATTAATAATTTTATTTCCACATTTAAATAGTTTCTTTATTGGACATCAATAGCTCCCAGGGGGAAGAGGAAACACCTCTTGGTATCCCTAATTAAATCAGTTCAAGTTGGCAGCTCTTCAAGTTAAGTTATGAGCTGGCTTCTTTAGACTTTTCCCTAGGTTTTCTCTGCATTTTTCCTAACCATTTTCCGTGAGGCTTGGTAGCTTGGTTAAATTTCACACTTAAAGGGGCCAAAAGGGTAAGGCGAAGCTGGTCCAGTCCAACTATTAAAATGCGATTTGATGAGGAGCCAGAGATCCACCTCTTCTCTATGTCTTTAATAGTGTATAAAGGGGTGTATGGAAAATGTTATACGATTTGCAATACATTTCATTAGAGAAAGAAATATATTTTTTATATATTTATAAACCAAACGAGGGATAAATAGGTATATATGGGTATGTTTTATATCAAGCATAATTATATTTAAGAGAGAAATACAATAAGAAGAATTTAAAATATTATTTGAAATAAAACTTAGCCTAGTTATAAACATAGAACATTTACAGTATGTTTAGTAGTTGAAATATAATTTAAAATAGGAATAAAAAGGAATTATATTTATGTGGACAGCAAAACCTATTTATTTATCCTCTTTTAAGTAATGTTTATATTTTCTATATTGTATTTAGAGTATTCATTATATCTTCAAGATACTTGAGACCATTTCCCATACTTGTTTTTTGGTTAATTTTCAAACTTACGAGATTGATTTCGCGCGTAAATTTATGCGCACTTTATTGCATTTTGGCGAGAGGAACCTTCCTGCTGCGAATCTGCAGAAAGTAAAGAAAAACCTAAGCACAGCACTTGGTGCATTTTCCCAGCTCCCAAAAAAAAAAAAAGAAAAACGTAAGATTTTCCCCGGCACGTCGGCAGCCGGCTAAGAAGATAAGCCTCCTGGATTCGAACTCGGACTTGGGATTTGAGACGGAGGCTGGGACGGAGACTTGGGGCCTTTGGGCAGCGTATTTTATTTGGAGCACTTGGCCTACGATGAAAGGCTGAGAAGGGGGCAGGAGGAGGAGAGGTTACTGGGGGGGAAAGGGGGGCACGACTGGCCCCTGCGAAAGGTCAATTGATGGTGCCGGCCGATAGGCTGTAGTTGCTGTAGTTGTTAACTTAAAACGTGTAAACTGCAAGCCGAGAATAAAGCAAAAAATATAAAATAACAGCAGCCGTAGATCACTGAGAGAAATATTTGAGAAAAGTCTGAGAGATAGCAGAGGTGTATTATAAAAATAAAACTGTACAAATTCACATAATTATTAAAAGACTTTAATAACTATTTTAAAATAATAAAACAAAAGAAACTCGATAAGTTTCTAGATTTTTACAAACAAAATAAAATTGTTAAATAACGAAAATTTAAAAAATTCACATTATTTAAATGGATATCTTAACGATATTTATATAAGACAATTTTATCGATAAATCAAAGCTTAAAAAACTCATAACTAAGCCAAAAAAGCATTAATTTTAATTTGGAAAGCTGTTCTATCTTAGTTTTCGTTAGCTTAATAAATCTGCATACTAAATTTCATATTTAAAAAAATTAAAAATTTTTGTAATTTTTTTTTCACAATTTTAACGATAAAACCCCTTAAAAATTAAAAAAAAAAAATTAAATTTTTTTTTCTTTCTGACATGGCTAGATCGACTCTCCTGTTGATGCTGATCAAGAATATATATAATTTGTAGGGTCGGAAATGACTCCTTCACAAAGTTTCAAGCTTCTGAATAAAAGTATAATACCATTTTTTAGTACATTTTTCGATATTTTTGTATGAGTATTTTTTCGACAAATCAAGATTTAAAAATCTCATAACTAAGCCAAAAATGCATTAATTTTAATTCGGAAAGCTGTTCTACCTTAGTTTTCGTTAGCTTAATAAATCGGCATACTTAATTTAATATTTTAAAAAAATTAAAATTTTTGTAAATTTTTTTTACAAGTTTAACGATTAAACCCCTTAAAAATTAAAAAAAAAAATTCAAATTTTTTTTTCTTTCTGACATGGCTAGATAGAATTGCCTGTTGATGCTGATCAAGAATATATATGATTTATGGGGTCGGAAATGATTCCTTCGCCGGCTAAAATTAAAATACTCTCTGATAGGGTATAATAAAAAATGTACACAGAATAAGTTATCTAAAACTAACGTTAGGTTATAGAAAATTATTATTGAAATAAGATTTGCTCACTATTAATATTATTAAAGAAAATGGTATCTATACAATTCTATAAAAACTTTTAGACAACATTTTAAGGGCTATAAAACCACAACTAATTTGTGGAGCACCCTAGATTATTCAGACTATTTAATTAAATATAAAATATATATATATGTTAAATAAACCTTTGATTTTTATTTTATATTTAAAATTTCACTTTTTATTGCAGTGCATATTGGCCACTTGAAGTGTTGAGATTTTCGCCCAGCATTTTCTCATCGAGTGCAACGCGCGCGCCTTCAATTAAGATCATCTGCAAATTGCAGCTAGTTGAAGGTAATTAACTTTTTCTTATGATTTTTTTTAGAGAACTACTATTAGGAGAGCAGCTTGCCAAAGCTTTTAAAAATAAATTTAAGCCTTTTAACAAGAAAAAAACAAGTATTAGGAAATAAACTAAGGCTTGTTGTTATAACTTAAAAGGCGTTCTAAGGCATATTGCAGTTACTAATAGCTTGTTAGTAACATTAAATTATTATTATTTGTTCAATATTTTATATAATATAATTTAAAGCTTTGTTATATTATTTTTCCCCTCTCAAATTCCTCAATTGCAACTTGTTTACTTTATTTATTATATACAGAAACACATCACATCTCTTTGGTATTCATTCAAAGCCGTGTGTGTGTGTGTGTTTTGGGATCCATTTGCAGGATATTTTCGCACCTGCAATAGGCACCTGCCAGTCGCTACCCTACCTCCCTCCCCCCCACACTCACATTTGGGAAAATACCAATCCCAGGACTCGTGTTCGTTGTAACATAGGAAAATGCCAGTCCTTCATCGGGACAACATGGATAAAATAAATATTAAACGGCCTTCCTGTGCGCCTTGTTTTCGTTTTGTGTGTGAATACACACCCATATACACATATATGCATATCTAGATATATATATGTATATATGTGAACATATCCCCGTATATCCTGCACATCCTGTGTACCCAAATTGCAACCACAACAACAACAAACAAACAAACAAACAAATGGGTGAAATGGGAGAAGGGGAGAGTGGGGGGAAAGGGGGTGGGGAATGGCGGGGGGTTCGCCTTAAAAGTCAAAAGTAAAAACAAGTCAATTTACGTCAAGCACTTTTGCTATAAAGGATATTAGAGCAGAAATACAACAACGACATGCCAACATTTCCGACATGTAGGCGTCGACTGCCGGCGCCGTTAGAAGCACGTGGTGCCCTGATGGTCTGGCCAGGCCAAGGGGGAAAGGGGAAGGGGGCAAGGGGGGAGTGTGTAGGAGAGTCCTGTGCCCCCTCGCACCCCCCTCCCCACCACCACTATTGCCAGTGCTGTCAATTTGTCCTTTTTCGTTTCCACTTTTCATTATTCTGAGTTCCCAAAGGAGGAAATAGCTGGAAAGTAAAAAATAATAGTTGTAGAATCGTTGGAGAATTTCTGTAGAATTGGTGAGGTGTTTTTGTTTTCTTTGAAAAATTTTGAGAGCTTACTCTTATGATTTGTTTCAAATTAAAACATAAACTAAGCAAAAGTTGCTGAAAAAAATCAAGAGCACACACAAAAGGGCGAAACCCTGGGTGATCTTACCATTACTTAGGCTTGTACTTAAAATTCTCAAGTAGGCATTCAGTCTCCACTAAATTTATTTTAAAAACTATTTTCCTTTTAATATTAAAATGTAAAATGATAAAAAGAAACATATGTATGTGTTTAATATACAAAATGTTTGCATTGAAAAACATATACAACTTCTTACTTCAGTAAACTGGCACTAAAATTCACAAGTAGGAATTCAGTTTTATTTAGATTAATGTCAGAACCTTTTCTGTTCTTTTTTTTAAGTGAAACGAGATCAAATATTTTGATTGAAAAGGAAATCTTTTAGAATGGAATATATATTTATATATATATGGGAAATATTTATTTATAATTTCTAGTTTGAAAAAACTTCCATAAAAATTCTCAGTCTCTTATAGATTTATTTGAGAGTCTTCTTCCCTGAAACAAGTTTTGTGTAATTAGAGGGAATATATGATTAAATCAATAGAAATATATAACTTATTTGCTAATTTCTGTATATATATTCGCCCCTATTTTGCCATATTTTCCCCACTTTTCCTATCAAATCCAACTCATTGTCAACACTGGTGGGCGGCTTCCCGCCCCCATCGCTCTCGTCTGATTCCAAATGCAACTGCCATTTGCTTCGAGGTGACCATTTTGGGTGCGGGGCTATGGGAATGCGAATGCGAACGGCAGAGAGCAGCAGCAGGGCGAGGTGGTGGTGAATTGTGAATGGAAACGGGAATGAGCGTTGCATGCATGTCATTTGTACCCCGACATCGCAGGGGGTGGCTCTATGGCTCTATGGCTATGGCTGTGGCTATGGCTTTGGTGCTCGGTGTTCTGTGGGTCGAAGGGCGTTTTTCTGCGCCGTGCATCTTGCAACTTGTCGGGGGCTGCAGTGCCAGAAACAAAATGGCGCCGATTGCACTGAAAAGTTAAAGGAGAAAGCTTAAAAGGCACCTAAATGTGGCTAGATTTGTTGATATGCAGCTGAAATAAATCAAACTTAAAAGAAACGTATATTTAAACAACTGAATATATAAATTAATTGATATATTATCACAATTTATTTGAAAAATTATTAAAAAGAGCTAAATAAATTTAACAAACAATATAAAACACAGAAAAATCCTTAAGTTCTTACATATAATTTTATAAATCAATATAAAGGCAAACATATTTACTTAATATTTTTTAACTACTTAGAAAAGGACTTCAACAACAGGTTAAAACTTTGATTACATTAAGCAATATCCCTAAAAGTATGCACTTTTTTCTGGCATACTTTTAAGCTGCTATTTAATGGATTTAAAATCACCAACATATATAATATATGATTAAACATTAACATAAGTTTAATAGGTATATGTAGAAACTACTTTTAAGCCACCTAAGAGAGCCTCTAAAATGCCTTTATTTATTATTTTATTTATTTATCATCTACTTAGCCTATTTAAAGTAGAATTAAAATTATTTCCAGTGCTTGCACTGCAAGTTTTGTAGGCGCAGCGAAGTTTTTAAAACAGTTTCAGGCGGAAATTGCGTTGCCATTAGGCGAAGGGCGAGCGTAAAGCTATGGCCACCCTGCCGCCACGCGACCTACCCCAAAAAAAAGGAAAAATATAGAAAAAAAACACAAGAAAAACCCCAAGACCCAAAATGAAACGTACATAAAAATCGTGGCGAAAAAGAAAATGGGAAATAAGGTAAAGTAAGAGCACGAAAATGAGAAATAACAGCGGAGTCCCAAAGTCCTGAGTCCTGACCTACCGCAACGCATTTTGGCCTGGCTAAGGGTAGTTCCTCCCTTATTTTGTTTTCTTTTTCTCACCCTTTGTGTGTGTGTGAGTGTGTGTGTGTGTAAGGTTTTCCTTTTGGCCCCCACCGGTCTCATATTTATGCTTTGGTTTCAGCCAAAACAATTTAATACATTACATTTTACTGGCATTTCCTTTTACTTTGCTCAAAAGCGCTGCACGCACCCTGAAAAAAGAGGGGGAGCGCATTTTCTTCTGGGAAAATGCTGGGGAAATGCTAGGGGTGGCCAAGCTGGCAAGGTGCCTGGAATTGTGGGTGGCCCATCCGGACTGTGGCGCAGTTTTCGTCATAAATAATGCCATAATGCCCTCGTTTCGTCTTTATTTCCCTCCCAACCCTCAAAAAAAAAGCCAAGAACGCAAAAGCTGGCCAACAGAGGGTTAAGACGACGTCTCCCTGGGAGGGGGGCGGGTGTTGGCTAAGAGCCCGCTCATCCCGATTATGGGACAGATCATTGAGGTGAGCCCATGAATCGCTTTGTGTGAGGTCATTAAATGAATTAAACACAACCTGCTCAAGGTCAAATTGAAGTCGGCAAAAACGGAGCAAAAGGAGCTCAGGGAAGGAGCTGAAAAGAAAAGAAAATAAAAGCGAAATTATGGGATAATGGAATCCGGAATCCTGCGAAGTTTTCAAGTACAAGAAAAGCAAAGGAGTTTAAGGAAAGTTTCCCGGATTGTGAGATAAAAATCAGTGCAGGGGGAAAGGTTACACAAAAGACTGTGAATAAAAAAGATAGAAATATACAATTGCGGTGTTTTGTTAATATATACAAATAATAGTATTAATAGGATTATATTTTAATTTAAAATACAAATAATAATTTAATAGGAATTAATATGAGACATCCGTTTTGTTTTGTTAATTAAGAGATTCCTTCCAAAAGAATGAAACACTATGTAATATTTTGAAATAAATCTATAAATAATTGTATATTTTTTAGAATGATTTTTTAACGTATACAATCTATTTTAATTAAAGAAAGCCTAAAAATGCGATTTTTTTAGCTTGAACAGGATTAATTATCAACAAATTTCTATCCAAAATAAAGAAGCTTATTGATATTTTTCGAAAATTTTATAGAACTACATAACACACAAAGAAATTAATTAATTAATTAATATAAATAAATGGAAACCATAGTGAAATATTAACCAGATACCAAAATCCTCTCAGAAATACATATGTTTATCGATATTTTTCGATAATTTCCTGGTAATACAAAAAAACAATAACTTGTTGCCACTGAAAACTATTAATTAATAAAAACATTTCAAAATTGCATTAAAATATAAAATATATACTTAAACCTCAGCCCAAATTCCATCAAAAATAAATAGACTTATCGATTTTTTTTCGATATTTTCCCAGGAATACATAAACGCAGCTCTTTGCTGGTGAAAACTATTAATTAATTTAAACAAATGGAAATCATTTTGGCAGGCAAACAAATAAAATTCCCCTTGTTTGCACACAAACACGCAACACAGGCAAACAGGGGGGGAAAAGTCAGTCAGAGGCGGAGGTGGCAATCAATGATGGGGGGATGGGGATTTAGGGGGGAGGGGGGCAACTGCCACCCGGAGTCGACTCTTCAAAATGAATGCCGTGTGCAGATGTCCTGCCAATCAATGGCTACGCTTCAATAAACACATACACATATCACATCCTGGGCCAGCAAGGAGTGGGTCCTTTTTTTGGGTGTTCTCAACACACATATGCAAAAAGGGGGGGACTGCAAAAATTTGCAGCACGAACAAATCGTAAAAATTATTGAAAAAAAAAAATAGAATGAAAAACAACAGACACAAAAACTATATGGGGAAAAATAGACATAGTAGGAACGAAAGAGCAAAACTGGCTGAAAAACTATTCAATAAGTAAGAGTGAGATGGACATTTGGCTGGTGAAAGAGAGGCGACAATGTTCAAAGAAACAGAAAAACAAATTAAAAAATTGTTCTAGAAGGCAGAGCATAGCAAGAAAGTACAGGAAATACTCGATAAAGTAAATTTTCTTAGCTCGATGAGTGTAAGTTTTGTTACTTTTTAAAAATTGAGCTCCCAAGCATGGCTTTAGATCGCTTTTAAAAAGCCTTTTCTAAGGATTATCCTAAGAAATATAAAAAATTACTTAAAAAATTATTTATAAAAATATTTTAATAATGTTTACCTTTAGAAATATAATTACAAAATAATTTTGATGACCTTCCTCAACCACCTATAAAAATACTTTTATTTAAAAATGTATTTATTTTTAATATTGGAAATATTTATTAATTTCTTATAAATTGATACCAATTTCAAATGCTAAACTCTTATTTGAGGTTCCACTGTATTGGATCCAAATAAAAAGAGGGTGTAACAAGCTCGACTCTTTCATTTATTGATGTGTAGCTGGTATCCCTATGATTGCCTTTTCAGAAACTATAAGCCCCAACCTCCTGGAAACAAAAAAACGCCTGCTCAAGCCCCTAAAAAATCATCCTGAAAACCCCCCCCCCTGAAAAACCCCCTGAAAACCCCCCTGAAAACCCCCTGAAAACACCCTGAAAACCCCCTTAAAAACCCCTCCTGAAAAACCCCCTGAAAACCCCCTTCCTTTTCACATACTCTCCTCCTGCACTGATTGCTTCATTTTTTATACTTCGTCCTTCTACAAGCACTCAACATTTTGTTTCGCTTATTTACTCACACACAGCCAAAAAAAAAGATACTGAAAGAGTGGAAATAGTTAGTGGAAAGAAAAATCTGAGATATGGGAGCAGTTTTTTCCATGGATTCTACCTATACACATATATCTCTCCCACTGAATATTTTTGCAATTTTTAATTAGAAATCGTGCACACATGAGTTGGTCGCTTAATGAATGCAAAGAACCAACGATGCTTGACGGGAGGAAATTTCAGGAAAATATTGTCAATACAGGGAAATTCATTCTATTCACAAAAAAAAGGATATACGATGTAATTCGTTAAAGCCATTAAAAGGAAGTTTTTAAATGCAAAAAATATTAATATGCAAAGGAATATTTTAAATTTATTATATTCTATACAGAATTTTAATATTTCTTATGTAGTTAAATTTAAATAAGAATTAAGAATCTTTTATAGGGTTAAATAAACTTAATAAATTGAATTTTTGAAGTCCTTAAAAGTATATCCGTGTAAGATTGAATTTCCTAACTTGTGTTATGTCCGAGGCTGAAAGTTTTCTTTTCGCACCAGAAAACCTACAGGAAAATAGTGCTATCATAACAAATCGCAAAAAGCTGCAACCAACTCGATATATATACGATATATATATATATATATAGATATATAGACAAGGGGCAGCCAGCAAAACTGACGCACCAAAAAGTCATTTGAAAGTCGCACAAACTTCAAAGGGGGGAGAGAAAGCTTTTCTTCTGGGTGGGTGGAAAAGCCAGTGAGCGTGTGGAAAACGAGGAAAATCCATAGCAAGGAAACGCACTTGTCAAATGGAAAGTATGGGGGAGGGGGAAAAACAAAGGTCTCCTGTTAGCTTCAGTGGCTGGGATAATTTTGAAAAATATATATATTAAGGATAGCTTAAAATTAAACAAAAAAAAAACAAAGCCAATTTTTGTAGTAAAATTTATAAAACTTTTACCCCAAATATTTCTCATGTTTTAGCCAGAATTAAATATTTTATTATCTTTATTTAGACTTTGAAAAGGTTCCTTTTAAATGTTAGACATTTTAAAATAAAATAAAAATATTTTCTCTACAATCAAAGGCCTTTTGAGTGACATCACTCCCACAGATACACTAAAAAAAAATTTAAGAAAATAATTCCACACACTTACAACTGAAAAAGTGCATCAAAATTGGCAACAAAGAGTGTGCACACACACACACACTGCCAGAACTAAGGACACTAACTGGTGTGAAAAAAAGGGAAAATGTCAAAAGTGTTTACGTTGTCTTCTTCGCTATTGCAACCCTCCCTCCCCCCTCCTTATCTGCGGCATAAAAAAAATTGTTATACTCTCGTACAAAAAAAAAAAAACAGAAAAGAAAACCAAGTTTTTTTAGTGGGCGGCAGTTGGGCAAAAAAAAAAAAGCTCAGCATTCATTATATGCAACAACATCGGGCATCAAATGTTGTCGACGTGGCAAAAGACGCAATGCAACGCAAGGCGACGGCAATAATACTAAAAACTAACAACAACACCAGCAGCTGCAACAACTGCAACAACAACAACAACAACACCAACAGCAACTATCGGCAAATATTCCCCAAGTTGGCAGGACTCTTTGCCAACAAAAAACGTACACTGGAAGAAACTTTATCTAAAAAAAGATGTAGAAGATATAAACTAGAAGAGAAGCCGAAGTTTGCATACCCTTACGTCTTTGGATCATAGAAGCTACCTAATAATATATTAATTTCAATTCGGAAAACTTTTCTAAGTTGATTTTTGTTAAAAAATCAGCATATTAAGTTAAAAATTTAACAAACTAAAATTGTTTTATAATTTTTGGCAATTTTCATAAATGAATTTTGATATTGCAAAATTGAGAATATTATAAACTAATATTTTCCTATTTGTTATTATTATTTAATTAGGATTTTTAAAAACGAATCTAAATTTTAGGCTCTCAAAAAGTGCCGATATATTCGCATTCTTCAAATGTATATCGATAAATTTATATGATAATTTTGTTGACATATCAAAGTTAAAAAAAACCATAACTCAGCCAAAAAAGCATAAATTTCAATTCGGTAAAGTAGTTTTTGGAAGGTTAATAAATCTGCATACCAAATTTAAAAGTTTTAAAAAATCAAATTTTTTGTTAATTTTTTTGACAATTTTAATGATGAAAAACTTGGAAAAAAATTTTAAATTTTTATTTTCTGCAAAACCTAGCTAGATCGACTCGGCTATTGATGCTGATCAAGAATATATATGATTTATAGGGTCGGAAATGAATCCTTCACTGCATTTTAGAATTTTTACTGAAATTATTATATAAAATTAACGAAAAAGGTTCATTTATGGAATAAAAAAAAGAATTTTAATGAGGAATGGAAATAAATGAAGCTTAGGAGCAATAAACTTAATTATATTATATCTTTAGATATTATTTAGAAATTCAAGATTTTTCTTTCACACATATACGATTTTTATGATATCAAATTAGCAACTTTTGTCATTTATTAATTTATTAACTAAAAAAAAAAAAGGAAAATTCCTCTTTTTAAACAAATATATTCAATAACTTTTCCTTCGCTAATGAAATATCGCTTATCGGAGTAAAGAAAAAAAAACAAAAAGAAGAGTATAAAAGTGTGTCCAGCTTGGCTAACGGTGATTGCAACGCCACCGGTGACTGTGTCACGTGACCGAATAACGTAAGGTGGGAACTGGTAGGCTCTGATAAGAGAAGTGCCAAGGGGGAAGGGGGGCGGGGTGTTAGGTGCGAAGGGACGCACAGAAAACGCAACCAAAAAACGAAATGAAACGAAAACGAAGCGTATCAGACGCCGGCGTCGGCGTCGCAGCTGACTGCACCGCCGGCTGCCCAATGAGTCGCCACATGCTCTCCCTCTATGGGGCGCTCTCTCTCGCTGCCGCTCTCTCTCTCTGTCCCTCGCTCCATCACAATTGCACTGCTCCGCACTCCCCCCGTCACCAGTGCAACTACTAAAGTGCTCTCCCTTTCGCCCACGCCACCCCGCCACACACATACTCTTAACGGACCTGCCGACCGACCGACCGACTCCCTCTCTCGCTCTCTTTCTATATTGCCCTGCTGTTGCATTTGTCGTTGTGTTTGTTGTTCTTGTTGTTTTTCGGCTGTCTTTGCTGCTGTTTTTGTTTTTTCCCTCTGTGTGTGTGTAAGCTTGTGTTTTTTTTTTTGTTTTCTCTTTTACGCTGCGTTTTTGCCAAAACGGGCGATTTTTGCTTCGGTGGTGTTGCCTGTTTGTTGTTCTTGTTGCCTTTGTTTCGTTTATTTCTCTTCTTCCGCCTTGTTTTTGTTTTTTTTTTTTTGTTTTGTTTTTGTTGCTGCCAAACGCAGCACAATTTTTTTTTGCCGCCTGCCTGGCGCTTTAGCTGTTGTTGTTGTTCGTTGTTGTTGTTGGTTGTTGTTGCTGCTGTTGTTGTTGTATCTTTGCAGCTGACTGGCAATTGTTTTTGGGCCAATCACAACGGAGTGCAAGCGTCGCATTTCGCATGTGGGTGTGGCCTAAAAATGCAACCCCCTGCAGGTGGACGTCGGCAGCGCTGTTGGCAGCGGCGACCGCGGCGATTGTTGTTATTGTTGCTGCTGCGCTTAGTTTTGTAAAAGCAAAAAAGAAGAAAAAAAAAAACAAAGTAACAAAAACAAATAAAAACAAACAAAATAACGTGTGTGTGTGTTTGACCAAACAAAAACAAAAAGTATTGAAAAAAGTGTAGGTGTAGGCTTGCTAAAATAGTAAATAAATGTTATAAATAAATAAACACAACTTGGTGTAAATAATTTACATTTAATTTGATTTAAATTAATTTCATTAATTATATCCCGGTTGAAATTTAAGCGAAAATCGTTTATTTAAAGCATAATAAATGCCTTTTAATTATTGTTTTTAATTATTTCTCCTCAATTTGTAATGAAAGCATTTTATTTAAATAATATTTCAAGTAAATTAGAATTTTATTAATTCCACTCAAATTTGATATTACAAATATTATGTTAATATTATAAAAGTTATTTAGTTTAATTTTTTGGTACTCAAAATGAATAGGTTTTTATTTTAAACAAAATTAAACATTTTCTTGAGGCTATTTAATATTTTAAAATGTAATTATTTAATCTCTGAATGTAATTAAACAGTTCTTACTAATTTTATTTTAATTATAATAACCCATTTAATTATTATACTTTGCAATTAGTATACTCTTTGTTTAATTAATTAAACTGAAACTTTCTCCACTCTTTACAACTTTCTTTAAATTCTTTAACCCCTTTATAATACACATTTTCTATTATTTGCTATACAACATTATAATTAAATCATGTCTCTTAAATGTTATGAAGTAAATACCATTAATTTTTAATAAACATTTTCCCCTTTAATTAAATGAATAATAATATTTTTTAAAAATATTTAACGCTATAATTTAAATCTTCTATAATCACTCTAAAGAAAAAACCCATAAAAAACTATCACAATCCATAGAAAAATAATACAAATATTTAAAATAGAAGAGAAAATTATTTTTCTTAAAATTCTCCTAAAAACATGCCTAATTTCCACTTTATTTCAATTAAATTTAAACATTTCTCTTCTTGAAAAAACCTTGTAACATAAAAAGCAACTTAAACCCGGAGTTAAAGTTATTTTTCCTGCACTCTATTTTTGTACTTTTTCATTTATTTTTGTTCCTTTTTTTTGTTGTTGTTGTTTGTTTGTTATAGTTTGGGTTTAAAATTTTATTCGCGAAAAGTTTTCACTTTCCTTCTGAGGAAAACTGGCGGTGAGGGGGGGTGGCCGTCTGGTGGAAAACTGCAACAATAAATACTTGACGCCACATTGTGCCAGTGCGAGTGCGAGTGTTTGACTTGCAAGTGGAAACTCTGAGAAAAGCGCGAACAACAACAACAACAGCAACAGCAGCAGCAGCAGCAGACAGGAACAATCTGTGAAAAGCGGGGAAAGGCAAAGGAAAGCGTCTGCGGGAAAACACTTTCAACTTTGCCAACCCCGGGATCAAGTCAATTGAGGAATCCAGATTATGAATACCAAATGAGTTTTCGCCAACAACGAGCGGGTAATTATTTAATTTACGCCTTTCAAACTTGCCTTTTGAGGAAATAAAGTGACAAACTAATTAATTACAATTAATTTGTGAATGTTTTGGTATTTATAGGGTAAAGGTTTTTGTAGTTTTCAGTTAGTTTTAAGACTTAAAAGGAAGAGAATTAAGTTTCTTACTGAAATATAGTCAAACTAAGGCTGTAGGTATTAGGAAAAGGTATTAGGAAGTCTTTAAATTGCAAATATATTTACACATTAAAGTTGCGTATCTTTAAGATACTCCACACCGACTGCTTTTGAGCTCTGTACACGTATTTAAGATACAACGAATTCACTAAATATCCCACAGATATTCACTCAACCGGTCGATGCGTTCACTGAGCAGCAGACAGATATCCTTGCACAAAGGACATTCGAATGGTACAAATAGTAATACCCCGTCCTAATGCCGCATATTGCATACATTTGTGGGTCCTCGAAAGGAGGAAGGAAGGATCAGGGAAGGAGCTCCAGGAGCCGGAGCAGGAGCAGCTGCATAAAAAGTCGTTGCAAAAATTTTATTTGCTGCTATTTTGCGCACAATTTAATGCCATTTTTATGCACTTAATGTTTGCCCAGATGGCTATATAACCATAGACGATATGTTTGTGTGGGTTTGCATGGCTATAAACAGATATATATACATATATATAAATATATTTATATATACATATAGATGTACCTAGAGACATATGTATATTTGCTAAGACAGCGCAAGTTTGGAGAGTGAAAGTTGCTCCGTTCTTTCATTCTGTGCCATTTGTTGTGCGGCGACCGAGATGCAGATACATATGTATCTGCCAGATACATTAGACAGGATGCACTCCAAAAAGTGAACTTTTTTCTAGAAATTTTCTAGATCTATGTGGGAATTTTTGGAGAATTATTTTGGTGTTGCTAAAAACCTTTAAAAATGTGTCAGAAATTAAGCTAAGAAGTTTTAGCAAACCAACTTAGACTGATTTTGGTAACAAAAATATATCATAGCATAGTTTTAGACATATTTTTAAATTGTTTAATAACACAATACATTTTTAAAGAAACTACAAATGCCTAAAAGCAAAAAATATATATAATATACATAATATAATAATTAATATTATAATATATATATATTAACTTCTTTAGGTACTGATTCTCGCTTTAGAAAATATTTACAAGGTATTTACATTAATTTTTAATTAGATTTATTATATTATTATTATATATAGATTTTTTTAGCATACTTTTTTTAAGAGTTTTCAATGTAACATAAAGATTAATAATAATAAAAGAGTGCAGTCTGCAGTTTCTTATTTTAAAAAATATTTTTAACATTAAAACTTGCGTTTTTGGTTAATTTCCCGTTTTCCTATTAAATTCCTGTTTCCCTTTCTCGCTTATTTTCATATTTTGTAGCATACTTTTAAGCAGCATTTAAAGTGATTTCAACAACAAAATTAAGACTTCTAAGAACTCCACTCTAGATACTTAATATAGAGTTCTCTGTATCAAAAGAGCACTGCAGCTATCTTTGTATATATATATGAATATAGATATAGATATAGATATGTATATATATATATGTGTGGCTGCATATATCGGTGGCAAAGTTTTCAATTTCGCTTTCAGCATAAATATGCCAGAGAGAAGTTTGCTTGGCACTACTCCTGCTCCTGCTCCTGCTCCTGCTCCTGCTCCTGCTCCTGCTCCTGCTCCTGCTCCTGCTCCTGCTCCTGCCTCCACCATCTCCTTCTCCATTTTTGGCCCCGCTGGCTGTTTGTCTGCATTATGACCCACTTAAGTGGCTTTATTGCGAAGGTTACGAAACTTTGACTAGACCCCGCCGTCGTGCCACGCCCCTCCGCCCCCCCTTGTACCCCTCCGCCTCTAGACTGATATGCTGATATCAGTCGAAAAAGTTTTTAACTTGATTTAATGAGTTTTAATTGCCGACGCTTGGCAACTTCTCAAGTGTGTTAATTAATTTGCCTGTTTCCGGACACTTCCGCAAATAACTACCACCCCCCCTCAGCCCCCTGTCGCCTTGCCACCGCCGTGTGTTACTACCACAGTGTTATGCATCACATGTATCTCTGTATCTGGCAGATACATCAACTATCTTTGCATGCCATGTCATCACCGGTGGATGCCTGTCTGTCAGGCCCACACAAATTGTTATTTTTGTTTATACGCCCCCCATACATCTTATATATATATATATATATAATATCTGTGTATATTTACGTATATATTTGCATATCTGAATATGTATGTAAATACGAATATATACTCTTAATAAAACTGTCAATCAAAGCAGCGCTGGCTACCAGAATGCAAACTAGAACGACATTTAGATAGAGCCAACAAGACTGTCAAAGTCTTCCAACTGGCACCGAACATAGCCCCTCTTTCCACCCCCCCTCTTGGATAAAAAACGTTGCCAAAGTTAAGCCAGCGAATAAAATTATGTCAATAAACAAAAAAATTACCGGAAAATGTTACCAAAAATTACCCAGCTAAAAAGACTAACGCCACAGGGTTAAAAGTTACTGTGGGGTTAATTTTAATAAATGTAAAAAATAGGAAAATAGGAAAATATTTAATTTTAGTGTTGTCGAGTTCTTTTTTTTAACTTTGTATATTTTTAACTAATTAAATATGTGTTTTATTAATCGTATTATTTGAATGATATTTAATAGAGACTTGAAAAAAAAGGTATCTTTGCTCTTTGCCAATTGATTTTTAGGTAGAATATTTATATTTTATTTTCGGTTTTATTAAAAGCATATTTAAATATTTATTTACAAATCGAAATAAAATATTATGAACCATATTTGTGGTACATTTATTTAGATAAATTTTAATTTCATTGTAAGAGACCATATTTATTGCTTATTTTTCAAATTATTTTAAATATATTCAAATAAAATTATGGGAAACCCATTTTATAGTTTATTTTTAAAAAACCTGATAAGTGTCTCAATATTTAAATTATATTAAATTTTAGTTTCTAAATTTATAGTATATATTTAATAATATTTGAATTATATTTTGTATAGTTCTTAAATGCCTTAAAATAAATTTAAATATTTAGAAACCCTTTTAATAAACCAAAAATATAGTATTTTTGAGAATATTTTGTGCCATCAAAGCCTTCATTTTATTTACCTTTTTCCCATCGAAATTTTGTACTTAAATATTTATTGTTATTTTAAAATACTCATAATTTCTTCCATAAAAAAAGACAAATCAATTTTATGTCCCTATATTTTTATTATATAATTGAATTAAATGATTTTCCATATGTTTCCCATATTCCTTGCATTTACCACCGATCAATAGCTAAAGGGAAATATATACAAAAAAAAATACAACCTGTCACAGGTGTAAGTCTAAGGCTCCGATTTCGATAAGGGGAGGTCCCCACACTCCTTTGATTTGTTGTTTATGTCATTTGGCAAATTGATTTCATTTGAGGACACCTGACAGGACAGGAATGCACGCCTGCCTGCCTTCCTGCCTGCCTGCCGCGACTCAACTCAACTCAACTCAACTCGGCCCAATGTTTGTTTAACGTCAAGTGAAAGTTTTCTTTGTGTTATTTTCCCATTCAATTTTCCTTCAAGACGTCGTCGTCGCGTTGGGGTGTATGTAAATGGGTTTTATTCAAAATCTTTGCTTCGTCCCGCCGCAGGTCTTTTTCAGTTGTCAGCAACATGTTGCTGGCAGAAATGTTGACGCTAATTAGACACTAGGACACCAGGATGTGTGTGTGTGTGTGTGTGTGCGAGTGTGTGTGGGTCCGAAGATTCTACTGGTTTATTAGTGGACAAACTTGATTAGGTATGGGAAAGAGCATAGAGACATAACTATCGCATTTATATTGATAGGGATGTTTACTTGAGCATTCGATATTTTTTTAAATGTTTTCAATATATCGGTAATCGATTTTCTCTCATAAAATACTCTCATAATACACCTAAATATGAAAATAATAATATTAAAATATTGAATATTGATATTAAAACGATAGAAGCGATTTTTATGGAATACATCGATAATTTCGATATATTAATAATCGATATTTTCGGTATTCGATTTTTTAGTTGAGGCTATAATGGAAGCATAATTAAATAACCGAGAATATGTTTATCTAAGTATTTAGAAATATGTAGAATTTCCACTGGAAAAAGGCATATTTTCGGATACATCGATTATTTCAATATAATGATTTAAGATTTTATATATTCATTTAAAAATTTAAAAAAAAATAAGAGAAAGAGATAATTAATTCAATATAAAGACTTAAGATTTTCTATATTCATTTCAAAATATTGTTTAAAAAAATAAGAGAAAGAGATAATTAATCTACCTAAAAATTAAAGTTAAAACAATAGATTCTATATTTATGCGTAAATCGATAATTTCTTTATAAAGATCAGATTATTTCGATATTCTTGGAACTATAAACTAAGGCTTAAGTCAATATTTTGAAATATCAAGACAATACCCTAACGATTTTTCTATCTAAATATTAAAGTTATCAAAATAGGAGCTTTATATTTGCACATATCGATAATTTCGATATTCCGATACATCCGATAGTTACCGAAGTGCATCTCCACCTCAGCTAAACGGTCTAGGAGGGGATTTGGGGACTAATTCACTTGGCAGAAGACGTCGGCAAATAACAAAAGACTACATTTTTGTACACCGGGCAACATGTTGCCGGCAGGTTGTTGCTGCTGTTGCTGCTGTTGCTGCCACTGATGTTGCTCCTGTAGTTGCTCCTTTTTGTCGTCTTCATCTGGTTTGTGTTGTTGCCCTGCAGCAGCAGCAGCAGCGGCAGCAACGGCAACGGCGGCGGCATGTGAACAACACAATGTGTCATGTTGTTATTGTCGTTGTTCCCGGCCGCTTTTCATTTTGTTGTTGTTCGCGCAATCGATTTGTTGTTGGTGTTCAATTAATTGTACTCAATGCCAATGTTGCCGGCTACTGGTCGTTGCTGTCGCCGCTGATGTTGCATGTTGCATGTTGCTGCCGCTGCTTCTGCTGGTGCTGTGCATGTTGCTGGCGCCAATCGAGCATCGGCGGCGGCATTGAAGAGAGATCATTCCCATTCGGAGGATGCCCACACCGCCCCTGTTCCAGATTAGCATCGGCAAATTGCAATTTATATAGAAAAATAAATTTGTACTATTGGTATTGATGCCGCAATGGCCATTGTTGCCGGGTGGTCCTCGGAAATGTTGCCTTAATTCAAAGTCACTTCCCATCTGGTCATTCCTCGGGGTAAGCTGAGATATCAAAATTCGAGGATTTGTGTTCCATAGGATGGGATTTTATGTGAGATTTGGTAGCAGGAACTAGCTAACCTTTTATTAAAAATATTTCTATATTTTTTGACAAATACAGAGTTAATTTTTTAATAATACTTTAGTATGCCCTTACAGGGTATTAAAATCTTGTTCAGAAACTTGAAACGCTGTGAAGGAGTCATTTCCGACCCTATAAACCATATATATTCTTGATCAGCATAAACAGCCGAATCGATCTAGCTAGGTTTTGCAAAAAATAAAATTTTTAAATTTCTTTCAAAATTTTTCATCATTAAAATTGTCAAAAAAAATAAACAAAAATTTAATTTTTTAAGACTTTTCAATTTTGTATGCAGATTTATTAACCCAATAAAAACTAGCATAGAACAGCTTTCCGAATTGAAATTAATGCTTTTTTGGCTTCGTTATGAGATTTTTAAATTTTGATTTGTCAAAAAAATACTTATACAAAAATATCGAAAATTGTACTAAAAAATGGTATTTTACTTTTATTCAGAAGCTTAAAACGTAGTGAAGGAGACATTTCCGACCCTATAAATTATAAATATTCGTGATCAGTATCAACAGCCGAATCGATCTAGACAAGTCCGGAAGAAAAAAAAATTTTTTAATTTTTTTCCAAATTTTATGGATTTAAAATTGTAAAAAAAAAACATAAAAATTTTAATTTTTTTATATTTTAAACTGAGTATGCAGATTTATGAACTTACTAAAAACTAACACAACACAGTTTTCCGAATCGAAATTAATGCTTTTTTGGCTTAGTTATGAGATTTTTACAACTTGATTTGTCGAAAAAATACTCATACAAAACTATCGAAAAATGTACTAAAAAATGGTATTTTACTTTTATTCAGAAGCTTAAAACGTAGTGAAGGAGACATTTCCGACCCTATAAATTATATATATTCGTGATCAGTATCAACAGCCGAATCGATCTAGACAAGTCCGGAAGAAAAAAAAATTTGTTAATTTTTTTCCAAATTTTTTGGATATAAAATTGTAAAAAAAAAACATAAAAATTTTAATTTTTTTATATTTTAAACTGAGTATGCAGATTTATTACCTTAATAAAAACTAACGCAACACAGTTTTCCGAATTGAAATTAATGCTTTTTTGGCTTAGTTATGAGATTCTTAAGATTTGATTAGTCGAAAAAATTATCGATAAATATCGATTGAAAGAATGCTACTTTTTCTGGCTTAGTTACCAATTCGATCCAATTATTTAATTGCTAATTGCAAGAGTATTTTCTTGAGAGTATTTTTTCCTTTGCTGAGCATTATAGTCCTTTTAAAGATACCTCCTAACTTATGATTTTTCCTTGATAGTCACCCAAAAATAGCCCGCAAATGGAAGATGCTTTTTAATTAGCCAGCAACAAGCGTCGCCAGACAAAGAAAATCCTTCCAGAAAGGATGTTCAAAATCAAACAACAACAGCAACGAGGCGACGAGGCATAAATGCTCTTGCTTCTTTGAGGGGAGAGGGGGAAGGGGCTACAAGAGGGAGGAGGGAGGAGGGGGGGCTAAAGTGCCCCAAAATGCTGCAAGCAAAATGAGGCGACGAAACACGAACCAAAGACAAAATGCGCGGATTTCAGCACAACACTCTTTTGGCCCGGAAAAGCCATCCAGAAACGAAAGACAACTTCATTTGATACCCTCGATTAGGGGATATTCGTTGGAAATAATTACCTGCTATACACAAGGAGTATAAATAAGAATAATATATTTAAATTCACACAGTAATTTATATTTTTTAAATAAGTTTTTACCATAATCTCCAGGGTATTAGAGACTTCGTTTCGAAAAGCTGGTTGTTTCCTTGAAGAAGACATTGTGACATATAGAGGGGGATGTTGGGAGTGTCTGGGAGGGGGGTCATGCAAAAGTGTTAATGGCGGCTAATAAGGCGCGGTACAAAAAGGACGAACAGCTGGCGGCACAAGGACAAAATGACATTAACAAGCGTGATAACAAAAACAAAACCAAAATATAACAAAACAAAGGCAAAAATATAAAACACAACAAAACCAAATGAAGACAAGGCAAAGAAAGTGTGATAATAAAAAAAAGAAAGCCAAGAAAGGGAAATGAAGAAGTAATAAAGAATAATAAAAGTAGAAATTAAGTAGAAAGAGTAGGAAGAGTAGGAAGAAAAAAGAAGGCCAAAAAAAAGAAGGAAGACAAAGGTGTCAAACAATAAAATGAAGACACAACTAAAGACCATGGAACCAATGTTTCAATTTCTTTATTATTTAAATAATAAATATTAATTTGTTATATTTAAATATAAAAAATACCGGAAAATATATTATTAAGCCTTGTAGTTAATTATTTATAATTTTCCTACGCTTATTTCCGCCCAGAAACTGGCCCAAGAGCGTCTCCCCACAGAAATTAAGCTACAGCAAAAGGCCAGGAGTTTGAGGCAGGACTCTAAGGTTATAAGGATATAGAAGGGATGGGGGAAACAGGGGCTTAGTTTGAGTGAAGTGTGGCAGCTTTAGACAGCTCCGGCTACATAGTTTCAGTTGCCTCTAATTTAACGGCAGAGTAAGCCGAAAAATACGATGACGGCGACGGCGGCGGCGTTGCTCAGACAAAACATTTGGCAGCTGCCAGGACATCCTGAATCCTTCCAACCGCTCCCCACCCCGTGACAAGCAGCGATTAAGAAGATAAATGATTATTTTGAGCAATGCTAAAATAATAGACACCGAAGGCAGGCTAGCATCCTGCCAAAGGAGGCCTCGTCTTAAATTTCTAATTAGATGAGACGCAAGCCATGGCGCGGCATCATTTCTGCCGCTTCGTCTGCCACTTGCAGTCAACTTATTGATTATTTTCTCCCACTAACTATACATATATATATTATATATTGTGTATATTCTTCTCTGTATATATCAAAGTGTTTTTGAACCCGCTTTAAGAGCGACGCACTTCGAAAAGCAAAGGCCGTAGACCCGAAACCAACTGCCCTTTTCTCGTTTATATATATTAGAAATATATAGATGTTTTGTATGTATATACTTGTATATATATTTAGGATATTTTTGGCATTTTCATTGTCAAGGGCAAAGTGCGTGAGTAGCTCACAAACACAACAAAAACCTTGAGATACTTTAGCAGACAGGAAACTTAAGAGTTCCGACAAAGGAAATTGAATGCTCTGCCTAAAAAATAATACAAGTAAATCACTTAAAACTAAATTAAAGATATATATTTTATATAATAATATATATATATTAATAATATAATATGTATGTATTAATATAATAATATATATATAATTTATAAAGTTTTACTTAGAAACATGTTAATTAAAAAGGAATTAACGTATGGTTGAAGTAAAAATAAATGTTTTTTTTTATTTTCTTAGTACTATTTAAAGCTAATATCATATAGGAATATTTTAAAATATATTTCGTATTTTTATTTGTTTAAAAACTTAAAAAACCAAATATAACCCAATGAAATGCACAAGTAAATGTTGCTAAGCATTTGTTTCCCAGCAAATGTGGCCATAAACATGTTGCCAACTGATCTATAATCAATTTTAAAGGAATTTTCTTACAAAATATGTTATACTATTAAAAATACATTAAAATAAATACAAAATGAATTAAAATTAACTTAAAAATAAATCGAAAACCCCATCTGATAACCAATATACCCTCTCGCACAACAAATTCTGGTTAGGGTATTATCAAACACACATAAGAGAGTGCGTAGAGCGTTGAACTTGGGCCGAGTTGAGTCAACTTTGTGCGTGTTGTATATCCACGAGATACATAGATACGTTGAACCTGCGCAGCGCCCCCCCGGCCTCCGCCTCCACCCCACTGGGAGGCCAACTAACGGCGCTTTCTTTTATGATTTTTAATTAATTTTTATGTGCCAACGCAAAACTAAAAGCAAAAAAAAAATATAGCGAAAACCGAAAAAATCTTGTTAGCCAAAAATTAAATTTTAAGCTATTTTGATAGATAGTCAGATGGATAGATAGGTTTATAGGGACAAGCTCACTAAGGCATCAGAGAAACCCCCCCAAAAAAAAAGCAGAGCAACAAAGTCAATGAACCAAAAAAGGTCAAGATGTTTGCAAAAATCTTTTTCGCTCATCGCCAGCTTAATTTGGTTTTTTCTTATTTATATTTTTTGTCCATTATTTTTTTTTTTTTAATTTTCGCCTCGTCTTGCTTTCTATTTCCCTGCGTAGCATATTAGATTTAATGTTTCCTTGCCTGATATCTGCTTAAAACCGCTCGCAATTCGTGGTAATAAATTGTGTTTTGGACAAACTATTTCGCCAATTTTGTATCTGTATCTGTATCTTTATTTGTATCTGATTGTTTGGGTGGCCAAACCCAAAATATTTTCTTTGTAATAATATCATACGTACATATATAAATATATATATTTTTTTGGAGCAAGCTAGGGCTTGTGAAAGCTAGCTGATCCGCAGATAATTGCATAAGTATGTTGGTAAAATTAATGTGGTAATTTCTGGGACATCGAAGCAGAAAATTTAGGTATTTTTAAAACATATTTAAAGATAGATAAATTAGCTAAAAGTTAAGATATTGGTCTATGAAAATATTTAAGGCATTCTCTAAGTAAAAAGTCCCTTATAATTAGGCATATTATGTTACTTAATATGACTAACATTTTTTAAATTATTATAATATAATAATTGAGTATTTATAAAATCAGGAAGTTTAGTAAATACATTTATACATAATTATAAACAATTTCTAATTAAACCAAGCTTAAGTATATCACAAAAATATACATAACATTTATGAGAGTAAACCTTAAATTTATCTATTTGAATTACATACTATTTATAGCTACAAATATTTAATTAATTCTATATAATATGTATGTACTAAAATTTAATAATCTTATTTAGTAGAAAACTATCTTAACTTTGCTGCTGTTATTTTTATTCAACTTCAAATCAACAGATACATTTTATACCTATTCAGATACTCAAACTACCTTTATCATTGTCACCACTTTATTTATGCAGCTTTTTTATTGGGTTTTATTTTATTGTAGTTATAAAAATAGATTTTCCCCGAAACCAAACTTGTTTCAAACTTGGCCATTAACGATCTGTGATCAAGAAGCAGTCGTGGCCGAGCGGTTAAGGCGTCTGACTAGAAATCAGATTCCCTCTGGGAGCGTAGGTTCGAATCCTACCGGCTGCGAAGATACAAAATTAACTTTTTTTCACATCAATAAAATAATTCATGGATTTAATATGTAAGAAGAAAGTTCCTAAAGAGAGTAATTAGCTCTATGAGAAGAATTAAAGAAGCTAAGAAGTTTCTTCATTAAATGAACGTAATACCAACACCTAAAAGAGTTTAAAAAAGGCTTATTTATATACTTAAAACTCTAATAGATAAAACTTTTAAATAAAACGGAATGTATAATAAAAGCTAATTGCTTTTAACTTATTTTTTCATTACATTTAAGCATTGGAGCTTTTTTAAATAACAATTTGGCTTAGTTCTTGTTTTTATTTACATTTTTATCAAAGGAAAATGCCTTCCAAGACTTTCAATTAATTTTGCTTGACAAAGATACTCAAGTATCTGCAGATATATATTAAAGATAGATTTTATATGAGCTTATATAGGGTATTTGGGCGTTCGGTGATCACGAAGCAGTCGTGGCCGAGCGGTTAAGGCGTCTGACTAGAAATCAGATTCCCTCTGGGAGCGTAGGTTCGAATCCTACCGGCTGCGGTTGGAAAATATCTTTTTTAAAGCTTGAAAATTTTTATTTATAACTTTTTTTGATATTTAAAATTACGGCTTTTGTTTTAAGCAATTTTACCTACAACAAATTGGTTTTAATACGGTTTTTATTGGCTTCTTTATTCAAATACAATATTCAGTTTACTGAAATTACTTCTGGTAACTATTCTCAACATTTACAATTTTGAAAAATTATAAATAATGTTTAATTAGTTCTTCGTTCTCTAAATAAAATATTAATATACAAATAATACACTTATCTAAATTTTAAAAAAGATTTATTTCGTTGAACATTTTGCAGATATTTCTTTTAATTTATAATATCTTGTCCGCTTCTTTTGTTCTTTCCCCATTTGTTTTTTTTTTTTTTGCTTCAAGTTTCGCCAAAGAGCAACAAATTGGCATTGTAATTAACCTTATATTGATTGAATTTTAAAGGCGTTTAAGCTAGTGCCACCCGCTGAGCTCTGAACCCAACCAAAATCGCAAAAAATAAACCTCTAAAAAAATTACAAAACCAAAAAAACTAAAGGCGCAACGACTTTCCACTCTGAGATTAGATTCTTCCACTGGAAGGGGGGCTGGAGATGGAGGGTAGGGTGGGGGGGTAGGGAGGGCAAGGAACTCTTCCACGTTATCTGTCGAACATTGAACCCGCCCCAAAAGAGGCAGTTAGACCGAAAAATAAAGGCCCCAGAAAGCGCGGCGAGCATTTGCCAGATGCTAAGTGAGTGATAGACAAGCAACAAGCGACGACAACTTGCGCAAATCGACGACAAGAAATCGGAGCAAAAAATCACAAAAAAATATATATATTTAGAAATATCAAAGAAGTTTTAAATACACTTACTTTTGGAAAATACATAAAAAGCTAACAAACTATATAGAGTTTAAGGGGTGAAAGTAAAGAGTTTACCTTTGAAACACCATTTACTTTTTTGAAATATTTATTAGAGAGTAAATGTGATACAATAAATATAATTCTTGCTTGATTTGCTTAAATATTATATTTTTTATAATGCCTATAATACATATTTTATATTTATTAATTTAAAAAATTACCTTGTTTTAGACTTTTATATGTAAAATTTTATTTTTCAAAATTTTAAAGATTTTAATTTCGAAAAACCCGCAAAAACTCCTCGAACTTCTATCTAAAAATATATTTACCTAAGCAATATAAATTTATGTTTTTTCTAAAATCTATAAAAGAGCAGAATTTCCCGAAAATAAATCAATTATAAAACAATAATAAAGAAATTTAATAACTTATATTAAAAGAACATCTTCAAAGACCTACAAAGTATAAAGTTCTAAACTAAAAACTCTTTATTCAACTCTTCATTATTAACTCCAACAACCCAAGAAAGGGTATTAAAATACCTTAAAAAAAACCCTCTCCTAGCTTGGGATATATCTTTTTTTTTTGGGCTGATTTCGGTTGGTCACCAGCGAGATAAACGACCTCACAAACGAACGAGTTTGACCCAAATTCGGACCGAAGAAGCCTGCGTTGATTAATCGACTTTGCCGCCCATCGGCTCATCGCAAAAATAAAAAAAAAAACTAAGAGTATAAAAAATTTGCACAGCTGCTCCTGAGCCGGCTAATTGAGGAAATCGAATGTAAAATTATGTGCAAAAAAAAAACAAAAAAAACATTCACAAATTCGGCCGGGTGACGCATGCATCTAATTTATGTATCTGATAGATACTTCACACGAAGAGCCACGTTTTGTTGACCTTCTTTGGTGACCAACGATTTTCACTTTTGGCCACGCCATAAATTTTGTACTTATTTTTCTTTATTTATAAATTTGCATTGCTACCTTTTTTTTTGTATTTAATTTGTTGTTCATTTTTGTTGAAAATGTTGAAATTTCCTTGCTGCTTTTTATTTTTTCTCAATTCGATTTGTGTTTGTGCAACTGGCCAGCGATTCATCTTTCGTTTTAGCTGGAAATTGTCACAATTCGAGTGGAGTTTTGTTGTAATTATTGCGGCAATACAGCCAGGTGTTAACAGGTGACAAATGTGGGTTCAAGTGGAAACAGAGGCACCACCAAGAAGTCATCAAATATCTTTGCTTGAACTCTCCTTTGAGAGTTCAAAAAGAGCTGACAGAAATTTTAAGAGCTAGTATTTTGAGTAAATCAATCAAAAAGCCTGATTTTGGCTAGAATTCCCAACTAGTTTAAGCTTATAATTCGTAGAAAAATCATAAACTTTTATAGGCAAAAGAATACTAATAAAAGAGAAAGTATTTTACAGTTTTGTCTTCTACAATAAATAAAATGTAACCCTTTAAATTAAATAAATGAACACAAATTTTCCTCCAATAGTTCTGTAAACGCCCCTCTGCGGGCCACGCCTCTCTTAACCCCTTTCAATGGCAGACTACAAAACTGTCAGGAAAAGAATGGGTTAAAAGGGATCGGTTTTGTACTATATCGCGGGGGAGGATATGGCGGTATATATATATATATATATATATATATATATCTGAGGGGTTAGCTGACTCAACTCTTGGCAAGTGAAAACGTTGAGAAATCATTTGCATAAAATAATTTTGCGTGTTTTGAGTAAATAAATTACGTTGAATAAGGAGAAACGAAGAGAAAGAGAGCGGGGGTTAAATATAGAAGAAGAACAGCAGAAGAAACCGATATGGCAACAGAACACACACACACACACACACAGATGCAGATACACTAGCTGACAGATACAGATACATGCTGGCACACTTGTAGATGCAATTGCAATTGCAAAACTTCTTTTTTTTCAACTTTCTGTTTGACAAAATATACAAGAAGTATCTGCACAAGGAGAAAATGTCATTAGGGAAGCGATAATTAGTTTTAATTAAAGATTATAATATTTTTGAAATATTTTTTAATATTTTTGAAATATTGTTTTAACATTTTTGTGGTATTAGTTTAGAATTTTGTAGCAGTCGTACTATTTCTAGTTATTTTAAACCTTATTTTGTATAAATAATTATGAAAACAACTCAAGAATAATACTTTTAGGGTTCGAATTAAATTCAATAAATACCTTAACTTATATTGGATTTTTTTATTATAATTTCATTTAAAAGTTTGAAACGCTGTGAAGGAGTCATTTCCGACCCTATAAATCATATATATTCTTGATCAGCATCAACAGCCGAGTCGAATTAGCCAGGTTCGGCAGAAAATGAAATCTGGCCATTTTTCGATAAATTTTATAGATCGATTTTTACATCATTAAAATTGATAAAAATTTGAATTTTTTTAAATTTTAAATTGAGTATGTAAATTTGTTAAGCTAATAAAAACTAACACAGGAATGCTTTCCGAATTAAAATTAATGCTTTTTTGGCTGAGTTATGAACAAATTGTCATTAAAAAATATCGATAAATATCGATTTAAAGAATCCTTAATCCTATCAATACAATATATATAGTAAAAATCACATAAGCTCTAGATACAAGTATTTAGTTATTCAATTAATTATTTTGAATATTTATTTAAATAATTTAACATATTTTAAGTTCGATTTATTAACAATTTTCGTACCGTGTTTGGGTTTATCTATCGGATAGCTGGCCAATCCCTCGGCTGTTGCTGTGTGACCCCTCCTTTTGGGCCCTGGTAACATGTCGTTGGGCAATTAATAACGGATTATGAGGCGACGACGACGACTCCCAAAGCGTTGACAATGCAGAAAAAAATATATACAAAAAAATATATGTAGACATAAATAATATCAAGGAGAGGGCAGGGGGGTATGGAAAATGGGAAAACTGAAAAACACAGAGGTTGACGGCGGCATCTTTGAGATGCACAGTTCACAAGATGGAAAATAAAAGTAACGCGTATCTGTGCGCTACAAATGTATCTTTCATCATCATTGGATATTCCCATTCCGCTATCTCTATCTCTCTCTCTCTCTGCCTCCCCCCGTCCCCCCGCCACTTATAATTCCTTTCCTTTCCCATTCTCCTTATCCTTGCGCCAGGCTTTTAAGCTGATGAAAAGGAAAATTCCGGGGCATTCAAAGTCCAAAGTTTTCTTTCTTTTCATTTGGGATAGAGAGAGAGAGAGAGCGGGGAGTCTCTTTCTTTTTCCTCTGCCGATTTTCTTCTTGATTTTCTTTCTTTCTTTTTTTTTGTGGATTTCTTGTGAAAAGCGTAAAAATTGCTGTAGATTAGCCCTGACGACAACGACATTGTGTGTTTGTCTCTGGGTTTGGGGTTTATAGACATTGCATATGAGCAGGACTCCAGGATGACATTATTCGGTCAGGTCCTTGAAGGGGAGTCCTTACTCAGATAAAGAGACTTTAAGGTTATTTACATTTAGGTGGATTTATAATAATACATTTTTTTTTCGGTTAAATAAAGTCAAAGCAAGGAAAATAATTAGGAATTAAAGAAGGTATGGAGAGAATTTTATGATAATTAAAAAGAAACAAGAATTAAAACATCTCTAAAACTAAATAATATCAAAGAGCATTTAATGCTGGACATATTTTCTTAATTCTCCATTATTGTACATTTTTTTTATATATTTATTTAATTTATTTAATTAATTTAACTTTATTAAGACAGCTTTGCTGCATTCTTTTCCTAATTTCTGCAATTAGTCACAATTATAAAAATTAAATTATTTAACAAGGTTTTCTGACAAATTAATTAACTTAAAAGCAAGCAAGCAATGTAGCTTTTTATATATTTTAACAATTTATTTAATTGATATTAATTTAAAATTAACAAAAGAAATAAACTATAAAAAAGGTTTTCTTTACCAGTTTTTACTCTTTTTTTATGTAGCAAAAATATTTGAGCATGTTGCCAGCGAAGCTGAGGTGCTTTTGCATAATTCTATAAATTATAAAATACAACAAACAAAATGACAGCGACAACAACAGCAAATGGAAATGCCTTTACCCCCTTTTCCCTGGACAAATTCTATTACACTTTTCGCCCTTTTCCCTTTCTTTTCTTTTTTGCGCTCTCTCTCACATTTTATGTGCGTCTTGTGATTTTTTCACAATTTTCCGTTGTTACTTTTATATTGTATTTTTTTTTTGTTTGTGTTGTTGCATATTTTTTGTTGAACCTTTTTTGTTGCTATATTTTTTATTCAGTTGTTGTTGAGCGCTCTCTCAAGTGCAATATGCAGGCAGGCCGAAAGCAGGGCCCTCCCCCCACACCCCCCCGGTTACCCATCTGTTTTTTAGTATCCTTTTGGCTTGGCTTTGGCTCCTTCATGTATTTTTTATCTAAATGCCCCAAAGGCATTCTTTTGCAGCATAGACAAAGTCGCCGCCTGCCTGCCTGCCTGCCTGTAACTCCTCCAAAAAAACCAAAAAAAAAATCACTAGCAAACAACAACAAAAATATGCAAAAAAAATGAAAATAATAATAATAAAAAAAGGGGAAAAAAATATAGGGAGTAGAAAATAACGCAGTATTTTTCCTAGGTTTTTTTTTTGTTGCTTTGCCGAAACTGAAAAGTTGGCAGAAGAAGGCAAAAGTCATGCGCCAGAGAGCTCCTGAAGGACGCATCAAGGAGACAGTTGTTGCAGCAACTCGGGGCTACCCCCTCCTCTGCCCCTCGCTTCATCATCATTAGCGACCTCCCCAAAAAAAAAAACAAAACAAAATATATATATATAAATATAAAAAAAACTACATAGGAGTGCAGGAAAAGTGCATAAAAGTCAAGAAACGCCGAAAATATGCTTAGGGTTAAGTGTTCCCGTTAGAGGACGAAGGACAGCTGCCAGCGCGATCTCCCTGATCCGATCCCTTTCTCCCTATTTGGCACCCTTTTCGCACTTGTCACGGCCCTAATCCGCCAAAGGTCCTGGCATAACGGTCCTGAAGGATATATATATATATATGTGATATATGTGAGGGCGAGGAGCCATTGTTTGATCAAAAAACTGCCTCGCACACAAAAACCTTTGACAGCAAAGGCACAAGAGAGGATACCGACGAATGGGAAAGACCCTAAACTAAAGTTAATATATAATATATATTAATAAATAAAATATTACTTAAAATTCCTCAAATAAAGCACATAAAAGTCAATATTTCTACATATAAAAATGTTAAATACAATTAAAGCTGCAAAGGTATTTAAAGAACCTTTTATTTAACTTAAACAAAAATTCTAAATAAAATAATAAACAAATAAATAATGCAAAATAAAACCATTTATAGTAATTATCTTCAATACAAATACAGAATTAAATAAACCACTAAATAAAGCATTAAAAAGTCATTTTTCTTAAATAAATAAATATGTTACAAAAAGTGATTACTCTATTTAAATATTACTATTACACTATTGAAATAAAACCTTCAAGTAAGCTCTTAAAAATTCCAAATAAAATATTTCTAGAAATAAAACCGTTGGCCAAAATTAATTCCTTTAAATTCCTATAAAAATATAAAATAAAAACCTTAAATATAGCACTAAAAAGTGTATTTTTTAATATATAAATATGTTCTTACTCCTCTTTTACAATAAAACCATCAAATAAGCTTTTAAAAAATTTAAGAAATAAAACCTTTCACAATAATTATTTCCTATAAAAATCGCTCATTTCTTTAAATATATATTTCTCCAAAAGAGAAAGAGTATCAGATCAGTTATATCATATATATCCTTCACGGGCTTCAAGCACAGATCGCCCCCACACTGAAAAATATGTACGAAAGCGTCAAAGAGGCGGCCGGCAGTTCAATGCACTTACGACATTTAAACCCAAAAATACAGAAGAAAAAAAATAAATAAAGAGCCAAAAAAAAGGATACAAATAACAAGCAGGCGAAGAAAACAAAAATAAGCAGGGAAAAGGACACACTCTCGCACACACACACACACACTGATGTGTGTGTTATTTATTGCGACACAAAGGACTCGCGCAGGGAGACAGACGTTCAATGTCCTGCAGCCTGCAAAACGGGCTCATAAAATGTGACGAGCGTAACGCAGAACGCAGCGCGAATCGAGCGCTTTTTTCTCGCACATATATATATATATATATATATATATAATATATATATATATACACACAGGACACGCAGGACATTGACACCCGAAAACGGAATGGCATAAAATAAAAGCCGGCGAGCCGAAAAGTCCGAAGCCCTACGAAGAAGTCGCCGAAACTGCCGACCCGCCGACGGCGAAGCCCAAAAAGCCAATGGCCCCCCGCAGGATGCCAACAGGATCCGGGATAGGTGCACTGCAAAAAAAATTACCTACAAAATATAAATACAACAAAAACTATAAGCCATATTAGTTTAATAAATTAAATATTCAATTTTTCATCTTTATAAAAATGAATAATATATAAAAACGATGGAAAACCACATGAAAAACTAGTGAAAAACAGGTGAAAAGCATCTGAAAAAAACTAAAAATCTTGAAAATCAACTCAAAAACACTCCAAATAATTTTAATAAATCGAATATACAATTTATTAAGCAAGATAAATTATAAAATACATAAAAAATAACTGAGAACCATAAAAAAAACTGAAAAAAGCCCAACTAAAAATTAACTGAAAAACAACTAAAATAAAATCTCAAAAACAACTGAAAATAAAATTAAAATCAACTGGAAAACAACAGAACAACAACTGAAAAATAAGACAAATATATTTATAATGAAAAAGAACAACAGAAAAAGGGGAAGAAATGTATTTATAATAATTTTAAAATGAAACAATTGATAACTTATTATATAATATATTAATAATATATTAATTAACCTTTTTTTATTAATCATTTATATACTATATATTATCTACAACTAAACAAAATACATTTTAAACAAGGCTTCTCGTCTCACAAACATTTAAAAACAAATGGTTTTCACAAACACTTTTATTTTTATTGTTCAAAAAATTCTTTGTAACATCCGTTATGAACCTTCCCCCATTTTCTCTCAGTGACAACCGGCACGTGTGCGTGTCCATACACACTCACAGCAAGACAGTCGTGGGGTCCTGGAGTCCTGCTTTGGGATTATCCCTAACGTCATCGGTGGCGGCATTGAGTGCATTGAACTCCTTTCAACCTTTTCTTTTTTTTCGACTTCGTCTTGGGTCTTCGGCTCCTCTGCTGCTTCGGCTTCCTTTGGCTACTTCTTGTGCTGCTGCTGCTGCCGGGCCTGGGCGTAAATCAAGAGTCCTGCGTCCTGCCGCAACAGCTGATGTGCCCAGGCCATTGCGTATACGCAGTGGCGTCCCCTTTGCCTGCCGGCGGGCAAAGTTCGTTGAACGCCTGTTTTCTTTTTTTCTTTTTTGGTTGTTTTTCGGTAGGTTTTTGACTTTTGCGGCGTCTCAATCTTAAGTATGTTGCAACGGCAACATGTTGCTAGCAGCACACAGGGATAATGTTAATTGAAAGGATAATGGGAAGGCTACTTCTGAGGTTCTTTTTTTTATATTATAAATAATTCAACAGAACTTACAACAGAACTTACAGAACTTTACAAATATTTAAAAATAAAAAAATAATATAAACAGAAATATATATATATAATTGAAATAGAAATATTTAACAGAAATCAATTAATTAAAATAAGAAATAGTTCTGAAGTGTTTTACATTTAGAAAAAATACATTTATTTAGGAAAAATTGTCTTAAAAAATGGATAATACAAAAAAGGATATTAAGCCTCTTTAATTTATATATTTTGTACAAATCTTACTTAGCATTTCCATTCTATTTAATTTTTATCTGTTACCAAGTTGATTTACCCTTTTTTTAAATTTAATTTTTATTTCCCTATTAATTCTAAAGTAATGAAAATAAAGGCTTTGATTTAATATTTTGTGCACCAACTTTTAACTCAATATATTTTTATTAAAATTTTAATTTATTTTTTGTAAGCTTTTTAAAATAGATATAATATATTCCCCAATTACCTTACATCTTTCTTTATTATTTAATTCATTAAATATTTTGAATCCCAATTTTTTAGCCTAGTTGCTTAGTTTCCTTAAAAAAAAACTCCTCAGGCAGGGAAGGTTTTTATTAAATATTTTGTAGACCAACCTTTTTCTTAATCTTTCTTTGTTTTTAATATATTAACAATTGTAGTTAATTTTTCGTTGGTTCTAAAAAATATTTATACTATTTAAATTTAAGCTTTTCCCAGCCTAAACCTTTTCTTTATTATTTAATTCCCAATTAATTTGTTTAGTTGTTTTTTGTGGCTAGAGTAGGGCCGCCAATCAAATTCGGCCAATCGGCGGCATCAGGTGGTCTAAAGTTAAAGGCTATATGTCTTGGGAATCGGCATAAGAATTGTCTAGAAGACCACCAGAGACTGGAGACTGGAGACTGAAGACTGGAGACGGAAGAACGAAGAATGGGGCCCCTTAGGAGACATGCAAATAGTCCTCCTCCCATGTGAGTTTGTGTGTCGCTTGGTTGAGCATTGTTAAGATCGGTATCGGGTATTATTCAGGGGATCCCTCCGATCTCCCCCCCCCCCCCCGTGATCCTAGCCTCCCTCCAGGGTCGGCCGAATAAAGCAGTCAGCAGCTCCAAGTTGGCAATACGCTCTCCGCCGCCACCGTCGCTGCAATCTAGTTTGGCTGCACTTAATTTCAGCGCTTAACAGACAATTAAAATCCAATTAATTCTGACGTTTATTATGCTAAGCCGACGACTGTGGGCCCTTGGATCTCTCGGACAGCGGCGGACCACGACGACGGACCGGACCGCCACATAAATTGCAGCCTCGTCGTCGTCGTCGTCGTCGTCCTCCACTTTGTAGACCGGCATGTCGTTGCTAAAAACTTGCTCCTCTCACTCTCAATGGGTTCCCTAGAAGAAAAAAAAACAACAAAAAATCATACAAAAAGAAAAACTTTGGCCACAACTCCAGCAGGCACACCGGAGAAAATTATTAACTACAGAAATACAGTACAAATATAGTACAGAAATTAACTGGGAAATTTAATTACTTAAGAACTTTTCATAAATATTATTACTTAAAGCACTTTGGAATTTTTGAGGAGTCTAGAAATTGAATTACGGAGATGAAAAATTGAAAAATATAGTTATAGACTTTATTTAACCTATTTAAATATATATACTTATTGATTTTAGGCACTATAGGTATTTAATAACCTTTATATAGTTACATATATTATATTAAAATATTTGAAATATCTTTAATAATTAAAGAACCCAATTCAGATTTAAATGCAAGAATATTCACATTAATTAATTGTTATAAATTATAATGTTACATTATTTATAAACTTTTTATACCTTTCCTATTAAGTATTAAGTATATTGTTCAAAATTCTCTACCTTGTAAAAATTCTAAATTAGTTATTAATTTTTTTATAATTTTTTTCTTTGTGTTTTTGAGCCAAAAGAAAGCCGGCAAACAAAGTTTGGCCTTCTACTGGTGGCAGCCACATGTTGATTTGACCAAAGCCAGGGCCCATGTAAAAGTCTAATAAATCTTTAAATTGGCCAAGATTAGCAAGGTTGCTTATATATTTATTATTACAAAATCCCAAAAAGTGTAGAGTTCACCTAATTTTTTTTGGAAAATAATATGATATAAGATACACAACGCCGACCGTGACAGGATTCGAACCTACAATCTTCGGATCCGAAGTCCGACGCCTTATCCGTTGTAGTAGTCCAAGTAGTCCATATAAACGTAGGTGTTATAAACTGTTATACGGTTATATTATTTTCTTTATTATATTATACAAAATATTGATTCTATAAAGTGTAATTAAAAAGCAAACAATGCAATGATGCCAAGTTTCTAAGATAAATTTGAGTGCTATAAACTGTCATACTGATAAATTATTTATTTTAATTGATTAATATTCATATTTTTATTATAAAGCTCAAAGGGAGGCTCAATACTACGATATCTTGTTTAAATATCCAAATTATTATTTATTTATTTGTTAGTATGAACTTCTAATAAGAACTAACGTAGTTGTTATAAACTGTTATAATATTATATTGCTTAATTTATTATATTAATACAAATGCAAGCAACATCATTAAGTTTGCTTGTTTATTTTTATAAATTATTTTATATATTTATTATTTTAGGCTTCCCATTACAAGTCACATAGAAGTTATAAACTGTTATATTGTTATATTATTTAATTTTTATATAAATACAAGTTAGTAAAGTAAAGCTTTAATGTTTCATAGGTTTAGTTTCACATATTTAATTCCCAAAAATTGCAAAAAGGACGACCGGTATCCTGGGACACTGACCGCAATGATAAGCAAAAACCGGCAATGTTGCCAAAGGACCAAGGAACGCAACCAGACGGAGGGCGGGGGACAGGACACATTTTGAGCCTTTTTTTGGGTGTGAGACACACGCACACACACACTTAGGGAAGCCAGACGGAAGGACAAACGAAAGTAAAGGGAAAGCCAGCCGAAAAAAGAACGAATTTTGTACAAAAATAAAAACCCGGCGA